>CACM01003421.1:0-10938 GCA_000208805.1 Erysiphe pisi
ATTCATCTTCACTTGGTCCAGATCATATCGCCAGACGCTGGAATTGGCCCGTTGCCATTGATAGTAGACTTGATGCTGCGCGACTATCTCCGCACCAGGGATACCTGACGCCTGGAGGTCACGATACAGCTCAGCAGGAGTCTTAGTCATGAAGTGTAAGTCCACGAACCCTGAGGCCTCTTTTGACAACCGAGCATCGGCATATGGTGTATGGTAATTATGCTGTAACTTAACAGATAACCGCCTGTCTGACAGATTTGGCTGTATTACTAGTTTGCTCTTGCAATCAAACCTTTTCATCCGGCGTCGATCGCGTTTGCCGGTAGATTCTGTTGAAAGACTCTTATTTTCATCCTGGCAGCAAACAAAGAAGTAGTAGCAATGGCCAGATTCAGACTTCTTATAGTGACTTAAATGGCGGAACCTGTGGCCTCCTGCCTCTCAAATGAGATCAGTTAACAAATTTACAGCTTCATTCAGTGAACTGAAGTTCACGGCAGCTTCATCGGATACATCAAGCGAATTTCCAAAATTGAGGGGCAATTGGTCAAGGTCAAAATTGTAAGATATGTCAAGTCTCCTAGTTTGACCCTGAACAGAGTATAAATTAGAGCAAGGTTGCGATAAAGCAAAGAAGGCCTACAGATTGGCTCCAGTTATTGATTTCATATGTGAAGCTATCCCATTCATCAAGTTCAGGTAGGGATCGTTTTTTTGCCGTGCTTTGATCATTTCTTGTTTAGCTTTCCCTATTTATTGGTTGCAAAGTCGCTGGATTGGCGGTAGCATTTGCAAGTTGAGCAAAATACTTTGGATTGAAACTCCATAGTGGTTTGTATCGAGAAAAGTTAGTTGAATAAATAAGTATTGGATGAATAAATGTGGATTGAAATTAGAAGCGTGAATATTGCTGCGTGTAGAATAATTAAGTAGCAGTAAGGACGATGTACAAGCTGTGCAATGAAATGGGATACGATTGATTTTGATAATTACGATAATACAATAATTAGCGTCGCGCAACGCGTCAGATATAATTTTGTATTGCTAGTTTTGATACTAAACGAAAACAGGGGAGATCGATAAATGACTAAGCTAGGAAAGTCACATGACCCCCGAATTTTCATGTCTAGTTTAAGGTTCCGCGGCACCGCCGATCCTGTACCCAAAGTGGACACTATGGCTCGCGCCTAAGACCTTAAATAAGTAGAGTAAATAAAATAAATAAATTGCCCCAATACACAACACATCTGAGAGAACAAGATATGAGAAAAGAATGATTGATTCAATGGATATATCCCTAGAATCTCAAGCTTTTCCAACGGAATCGAGCCATCAATCACCCCCTATTCCCCCAATTCGCTCAATACCCAATCCTCCACCCCTTACCAGTTCACCTCCACCACCGTTAAATTTAGAAATACCTACAAAGACAGTAGATGGCAGACAGATCCTCAAGCCTGTCGCCCCTTCTAAGCGTCCGCTACCGGAAAAACCTCAGAGTAAAAGCAGGGAGAACTCCAACATTGCAAATGCGTTCCTTCCTCAGGAACTTACAGATATAATCGCGACTCGACAACGTCATGAACGCGCTTGGCACGCACGTCTCCTAATCTGTACAACTATGATTAGCAGCATAGATAGCATACTTATAAACTTTTAAGAAGAATTAGAAATTGAAGAAAGGTTATAGCATTCAAGGCGTATCTCCGACAGGCAATTTCTACATTTGGTGGCAGCCATGCATATATCTTCTGAGTGATTTGTAGAGCCACAATTTCCGCAAGATGATGCTGTTGAGCAGTTTTTGGTAGGGTGATGCCCGTTACATCTTTTGCAAAACTCAAGAGGTTGCTGCTTTTTGAAGGGTCTTGCGATCCCAGATTCGTCAAAAACCCTAAACCCAGCACGAGGGGCTTTAGAGAAGAACATCATCCATGTGCGATGAGGTGCTTAGGTTTTGTTTCGTCCATAAAGTTTTAAGTGAGCAGGTCGCACGGAGCAGACTCGTTCAACTTCGTCAGCAAGCATAGAACTGTTTACTTCAGTATCTCCTTGCTCCTTGCGGATGGATGCTGGTACAGTAGGGATGATTACTGATACCCAGTTGGTAGCAGGATCCAGTTTGGCCCCTGATAAAAATAAACCATTACCTGCCTTCAGAATCGCTTCACGCGCTTTTGTACCACATGGACTTTAWCGCAAACCCAGAGTGAACRGGCTTGATTTTATTGAAACCAGTGGGTGAGATCGAGRTTTTTCTAACTACCACCTCACGTATTCCAGCGGGAGATAGTTTCCGCCATTCATGGTCTTGAGGAAGGCGAACAAAAGGTCTCTGGTCGGAGCCTGAAGTTGCAGACTTGTCTTTGGCTAATTGGCGCTGCGGAATTTTGGCCTTCGGCGCATCTTGCATTTTATTGCTTGCAAACACTCTTGCCTTCTTCTGGCCGTTACTTGCCACTGTGGCCCAAGACTTGTCATTTGTCTTGGGAATGCTTGGTAGTACTACTTTATACGGTATATTTTAGGTTTCTAATAGAAATCTAACCCCAGCCTAAGTCTGGGGAGGTATTGGCGCATGAGTTACTACCATACTAGGATGAGGTGTAGAAGATGAGAATGAGTAATTAGGAGGAGCAACGGATGGAGGTTCTGATCGAGTATTTGATGTCAACATCGCACGCTCTTGACGATGTTTTGCAGCTATATCCTCCCATGATAATTGGTTTTGAGGTTCAGTGGGTACGGTAACTTGATCCGAGTAGGTTGGAGCCCGAGCATACTCAAGACATTCATGTTTCAAAAGTAGATAAGTATTTGTCAGTTCTCGCTAGGATGAAAACAAATATCTATTTTTACTGACACACACACATCATTCTATTTATACACCATTCTATTTTTAGTMCTATGCAACTTCCAGTCTAACCCTTGCTAAGACTTCTATATTTATTTCTTTACGAATGTTTTGCTTGTACGGTTCGAGTAAGAAAATCTTCGAACATGTAGAAGATACTGTATATATATTAGAGTATAGCTTGCTGTAGATAGACTCTTCACGCTTAGTTCTTTGTCTAAAGTATCAAAATAGGATTACCTCTTATTTATCCTTTAATCCCCTTCAGTCCCTTAGTCCCTTCAGTCTACTCTAGTACCCTCAGGAATCCTTTAGATACCCTCAGATACCTTCAGATACCCTTCAAATTCACTTTAGATACTCCTATATCACTAATCTATTCGACCTCTATATCTATCATCACCTTTTACCCATACGTTAATCCACCATCCTGACAGAGACAAATTCAACTCGAGCGGATATAGCGAATGAATCGCCTCTCAGCAAGTGCAGTTGAGAGATGTTATGAAAAGTTTCATCGCCAATTGATAGTATAGCTGCTATCGAAGAGCCAAATTTGGTAAATGCTCGAGATGGCCCCAATTTATTCGCTTCTGGAAGCTCAACCAGGAGAGACCCATCTTTATTTGAGCTTATCGAAACCTCTCAACCACCCAAACGAAGGTGAACGAACGAATTGCTAGTAGAAAGGGCATAATAAGAAAAGGTATATAGGTGCTTTCAGATTAATATTAAGAGATAAAATTAAATAGATCAATCTCTTCTCGGGCCATTTTACTCATCAAAGTTAGAGGTTTCTTACTGTATTTTGGTGTTGATGATACGATAATGCAATGATTGAATAACAGAATGACACGGAGCTCGCGTCTTGAAAAAGGGAGGGGTATTGTAAGAAACTAACTACATGGTTTCTATTTTCAACAACAATAAATACATAAGTTCTAATTTTAACCATAGCTCCTCATACCCCTGTGCATATTTACATGTACTAGTAGCCTCGGTAAGGCGATAAACTACTACTTGTTTATGACGTTATAAAACGAAACGGACAAGAGCGACAGAAAGATTAGATGATATCACAATGTACATAGACAACAACATATGGATTTCGTCATTGGAGATACCGTAGGGGTTTTCTTTTGATGCCATTATTGAATCATAAGTACGCACAGAGTGTTGATCCTTTTCCATAAACAATCTTCGTTCACGAGCTCGATATATAACATCATTAAAGCTCATCCAGGGCTCGCCTAGAATAAGGTCGTGTGCTAATCCTTCAATAATAAAACCATAAATTCTTTCTTGCTTGCCATTCAGATCAACATCTGCCCAGCAAATCTCATTCACAATTACCTGATTAGTTTTATCCGATTCTTTTGCTAAACGTAATTCTTTTGGTGATATTTTAATGCGCGAAAGTTTGAGACGGTTTAGGATGTCTTTACTGAAAACAGAGTAGATTGTGCAGCCAAGATCTACTAATGCTGGAACCAAACTGGAATTTATTATTGCTTTACGATAACTTATTTTCCATGAATTCTTTTAAATAAACTATGCATTTTATTTACAGATGTAATCGTTCCCAATTTCAAAACTTCTTTCCTCCGGGCCCGTCTATCCCTGGAGACTATTTGTTTCCCGACTCAGCTCCACTCTCCTCACCTAACAGGAAATCCGAATTCTGTAATGCATGAATTTGAGTCGGTCTTCTAGGAGGGCCGAAAGATCTACAAAATCGATACATGTGACCGAATTTTTCGCATCGGAGACACAGGTTTCTTTTTCTCAAACTAGCGACTTCTTCAGTTCGCCAGGGTGCCGGAGTTTTCTGCCTAGATTTACCTCTAACATTTGTACTACCCTCTGTATTTAAGGCCGCTACCATATTAGCCAACAACTTAAGGTCGACTTTCATTCTTCCCATCACAACGTCGCCGTCATGATTCGTTGTTACTGAAGGCGTTGGTGTTGAGGACGGAGGACTTGTGTGCTTAGAGAAGCCTTGAGTATTTTGGGCGATACTTGAGGTCACGTACTGGGTTATTCGCGCCTCTCCTTTTCGAAAGAAACTTTCCCTGATTTTTATGTTTGATGCTACTTTTGCAACATCTCCCACCTACTCGGAATAATCCGTTTTTGTCAGTCTTAGGCTCGCAATCTTGTCTAAGAGTTTTACACTTAGTGACCGACGCAATTGTTTTATCTTAAAACTAGGTGGCCAGTCACTACCTCCAGCGTATTCCAGCTGAAGTTCCCATTCTTCCAAGAGTTGTCTAAAAAATTGTGATTCTCCTTGTTTCATGGAGTATAAATTTTGTTCGCCTTCTCAGATCCTATTATATTAAAACAGGTTTTTTCACATTCCTCTAAAAATTATTTCCAATTGTAAGTCTGATTTCGACCACATTTAATCCAATATCCGCGGATTCTTTGTCGTTGTGGTTCCGGGATAATCTCATAGATTTCCATATAAACCGCCTTTTCTATGACTAAAAACGGTAGATATACCTCGCATTAGACTTGTAGTAGCTGATAGTGAGGATTCCATATGTGGGACTCACCATCCCACTTGCCAAAGTTAGCATCTCTTTGGATCTGAGGTTCAGCACAAGACGGTCCCGGCAGATTAGGTGCTGGAACTGATGGTAGTGAAGTCTGGATACCATCTGCCACGTTCTTTAGATATTGAGATATTTTTGGTGGTGCGTTTTCAAAAGCTCTACCAATCCGGACCAGTCTTTCGATTTCAGCTTGGGATAAGTTTGAGTCTTCCATATTTACGTCGCCTTGAGAACTCATATTTGGGAGAAAAGTTAACCGATCTTTGACGGTGTCAAAAAATTCTTCTTCAATTGTTGACGAACTTGAGTCACTTGGGATTTCCATTTTCATGCAAGCTTTGCAAATATATCTTTCTCTTTTCTCTTTTTTGAAGGGAGATTTAGGTAATTTGTCGCGGGATCAGTTGGTGTTGATTACAACAGAGCAAGTCCACATCTCTGTTAATTACCTAAATCTACAGAAGCTATATCTAACTGGAGTCAGCACTACTTTATAATTACGTGTCAACTCTTCCCCTATTTCTTATCATCAGTTCGTAATCTCGGTTATAAATATTCGGTACCCCTTAATATTATGCTATATCCCTGTATTGACGTGGCCAATGACTAGCGAGGGAGTATTCCAGTAACATGGATTCCCACTTATCAAAAGCTTCTATTTCTTGCCAACTAACTAGTAAAGTCCACTCTAGAATAGATTACCTGTCCATTTGGCCAAAAGTTGTCTTTCACCTTTCCATGTTCGACAACAAACAATTTCGTTAATGAAAAATTCTTCATTGCCATCAATTAAGATTGGCCCTGGATCTTTGTCATAGATTTTTTTTGGGATGAGAGAGACTTATTGTTGACCGATAGTAACATGTCTACATGAAACCGTTTGTGGATTTTGCCTGTGATGTTTAACTCTACTACCTCTGATGGTATTGCTCTAGTAACCTGATATTTAGTGTGTTGCCAACCAAGTTTTTTGGAAAGTTGCCCATCTAATTTAATATTCTTCAACAAAAGCCAAATATGGTCACCAACAGCGTTACGTGGAGCAGGAATTTCTTTCCTGTCGCATGTTCCCTATTCTTTTCTTGTTCCGCGACCATGGTGATTGTATTTACATGGTGATTTTTCTCAAATTCTCTACAAATGCTTCAGCTCGTCGTTTTCCACTTGAAATGAGCATTTCTGAACTTTCAGTTTTATGTTGTTTAGAGCTCATGTGATAACTATGTGTTGCAAAGAAGGGGCTGACTCTGCCGAGTGATCTTATTCCCCGATTATTAATGGCTAATTGTGCTGCAGGTAAACATTCGGCCCAGTCATATTACGTGTAATAAAGCTATTTCTCGTAAAAATGTTTGAACTTCTTGATTTACTCTTTCGGTTGCTTCGTATTTGTGGGTGGTAAGAAAAAGATGTACTTAATCTCTGTTGTAGGCCTACTAGCTCGCACAATCGTTTTCAAAATTTACTGGCCCAATCTCTTCCCCGATCGCTTGTTAAAGCACTAGGAAACCCATAAAATTGCCAATGACACGTCGAGAATCGCTCTGCACAACTTTCTGCATCCATTATTTCCATACCTTCAAGCGGAAGTAATTTCAGAAGTCTGTCAGTTATTTCCATAACATTAGTTGTTTTGTTTGATTCTAGCAAGTCAACCATGAAACCAATCGACAGTTCTTGGTGGAATCGATCCGGTATAGGAAGTGGCTTAAGAAGTCCCCGTTTCTGATGTCGCCAGATAGAGGACCGACCACATTTGTAAGAGTTTTTAAAGTTATTTTTTACGGCCTTATTAATTTTCTGTCCAAAGGTAATTTCATGTCATGAGTGCTAGTGTTAAATCTCTACCTAGATGACCAGAGACATATGAATTATGGGTATTTTGTATAGCCACTGTCGTTAGTGATTCGCAGTTCGGTACCTAGATTCTTCCTTGATAGTAGAGTATCCAGATCCCTTGATCAAAACTGCACGATGCAATCATTGTTTTAAGCGGTTTTGGTTCATCAGAACTTTGAGGTTTGTTGGCCATGTTATTTCTTCGTTGCGAACCGCTTGTATAATTTTCACATAGGAGGAATCTCGCTCAACTGCTTGATTCCATAAAATCTGTAAATCTTCATTTACAAAAATTTATTTACCCTCTAGAATTTCGACTAAATCTATTGAAAATTTATGAACTTTAACAGGGTTTAGAAATTGTCGTTCTCAGCTTAGTAGTCAAAGGTCATCCTCGCTTGGTTTATCCTGAGGTCTCCTAGAGAGTACATCAGGTCGATCATTATCTACCCCTTTTCTGTATCGTAACATATATCAAAAGTTTGACATGAGTTTTGCCCATCGTATTTGTCTTTCTGTTGAACTCTTAGTGGTTATAAAGTATTTCAGATTCATGTGAACCGTTAATATTGCAAAAGGCTCAGCAGCTCCTCTCAACTCTGCATTCCATTCTTTCATATACGCGATAATTGCGAGAAGCTCTTTTTTATGTATGTCGTAGTTCATTTCAGCTTCTGTAAGCTTACGTGAACAGTATGCAATAGGCTTATTTGATCCATCATCTTGTCTTAGGGGTAAACATCCACTGAGCACATATCCTGAAGAGTCTGCTTCAAGTATAATTTCTCGCTCTGGGTCCCATTGAGCAAGGGCAAGTTCCGAGACGGATTTTGTCTTTAGTGTTGAATACTTCGTCTTGTTCAGGGTCCCATTTATAAGATGTAGCTTTCCCAGTGAGAGATGTAGCAAGTGCTTCATAGATATCCGCGAGTGTAACTGAAAATAACTGAGCTTTATTTACACTATTTGATTTTTTTATTCTTCTCACCGTTGCTTTGAATACCCCAGCGGATAAGCATGCTATGTTGGACGCTAGACCTTTAGACTTAGCATCATACTCCTCGTATCGTTCTTCCCATACCTTTAAATATTTTTTATTAACAAATGCTTTCCGAATTTGCATACATTAACCAATAGCAAATAGACGATGTCTTCTCTTTCCATCCGTGGCTTCACTAAAGTTAGTGGGTGCGATAACCGTGTATGATGTATGCATATAGGGTTCTAGAATAACCATCAATGTCTAACTCATTGTAGGTCATTTCAGTGACTATTTCATCAATTCCTTTTTCACTTGTGGCTCCTATCAATTTACGGGGATAAACTTTGATTCTTGGGATAATTGCTTTACGTACAAAAGAGTCACTCATGGTGGTTAGGCATTCACATCCATTATTAATGAGAGTTGAAACAGAATAAATATTAACTTAAAAATTTATAACGAAAAGTTTTCCGTTCATTTCCCTAATTCTGTTTTCATTTTCTAGCGAATTGAAGTTTGTCACCATTTTTTTGGCTCTTTTGATCTGCTCTTGAGGATGACCTTGCTTAAGAGCTAGTCTTTTAGCTCCTCCCCATCAGAATTATTTCCGTAAAAATTATTCATATCATTATTAAACACTGTAATTACTTGGATTTTTGTTTTGGGGCGTTCTGCTAGTAAATAGCGACATTTTGAAATCATATAGCCTGACTTCCCACATTTAATACAAGGGCCGTCCCTATTTCGCTGCTCAACTTCGTTGAGTGATACCCACCTTGCACGAATCTTGTTTGCACCAGTCATTCTGATGTCGCCATCTGCATCCTTATCATTGATGGGCTTCTGGGCTGTTTTAAAATGGAGGCATCAGAAAGCTTTTTCCTAATAGCGATCCACCCACAACACCTAGCGTTCCATCATCAAATACTCCCGTCTAACTATTAGGATAAATTTTGGTCTTTCCTGTCCCAATTTTGTCTATGTGGGAATTAAGTGTATAGAGAATCTCTATGAATTCGGCATATAAATTAGGCTGACTATGACCAATTTAAAAAGTTTATACTGTCTTGTTAAGAGCATTGTCCAAAAATTTTATCTTGTGCACGTCCTCGACATTCAACATGGAACTCCGGGCGAGGGTTGTTTGAATGCGTAGTAGAAAAGACGAGAGAATTTCATCTTTGAATAGTCTTCAAGTGTGCAATAATTTTGAGGCCTTTTTATCTGCATTTCGATTTTGAAGAGTAATGTCCATCGCGTTAAATTTACCTTTGGCATCCCCGGTTTCCCCATTACTTGTCATCTCTTCTACCTTACCAATTATCATTTCTTTGGCGTTTCCGGTGGCAGCATGGCTGCAAAGACGCATAAAAAATATTAGATAATAGCAGGAATCCATCAATTTCAACGTTTCGTTCGTATTTGAATTTTAGAATGCCAAACGTAACTGGATATTGTTTGATCACATGGTTCAGGCCACTTTAATGACTATCACGTGACTTACGACACAACAAACCTAAATTTGTCTGCAAGCATCGTTCTTTCTAATGCCAAATCGTCAAATGAATGCCACTCTCGGTATACATATATCTACATGCCATCAAAAGAGAAAACTAGGACTTTCCTCGCACCCGAAGATGCTATACATCCATCCTTATCGGCACAAGATGATAGATCAGCGAGAAGTTTGTGCATGCCTAGCCAAAGCCTTAATGATAAAACCACAAACAAGAACTCAAGAAAGGGAAGGCATAGAAATAAGTTTCATAGAAAAAGTAGCAGAGGACAGAAGGGAAGTTGGAAAAAATTGTTATGGGTGAAGCAATCCTGTGGGTGAGCCAGTCAAAGTTATCAATAAAACTCAATAAAACCTTATTTGAATACCATTACTCTTAAAAAACGTTGTACTAAAATTATCTCTATTTTTTCATGTCCAAAGATCCTGATAACTATACCGATCAAGAAACCTTTCTCGAACATCTCCAACGTAATCCACGCCTTCAACCATATGACTTTTGGCCATTAGTGGCTGATTCTACAGTCATTGTGCAACATGTTTGTTCTGTAATTATCTTTGTCATTTGTTTCGTTGCAATTTTCAAAGAACATGTCTCTCCTATAGCAATTGTCGGATGGGGATCCATTGCGACACTGCTAGGTTGGATTCTATGGGATTCCTGGATGGAAGAAAGAGAAGAAGATGTAGGTAAATCAGGCATTACAAACTGTAGCCGAGAAATCGACTCCGATGTTGGTAGTCTCACGCATTTATCCGGCATCAAGACAGTCAATACTAGCTCGTCGACTGTAAATCTTCCTAGTAACCCAACCAAGAGCTCGGGCATCTCTACGGTGGCAAATGCTTCCAATCCGCTTCATTCTCATTCCTATTCCACCTTGATATCTTCTGTCACCTCAGCTCCTCGAGTATCTAAAGCACTTTTTCCGTCAGATGCTGATCATTACCCAAATCAATTCTCACATCGAACATCACGACGATTGAGCACTGCAAAATCAGCTCTACTTATCTATTTCACACTTTTAGGCCTCTCCCCAATTTTGAAATCGCTAACTCGCTCAACTTCGTCTGATTCGATTTGGACTATGTCATTTCTATTATTTACTGTCAACATCTTTTTCTTTGACTATGGTCCCTCAGTTCCGTCATCCTCTTCTATTATCTCCAGTGGCGGCGTCAGTAA
>CACM01003370.1:0-11719 GCA_000208805.1 Erysiphe pisi
TGGATAATGACATAGGTGAAAAAGGGTAAAATTTTTTGATTATTCTTCAAATTCTTCTGATTTATTCTCCCAAATCGTGAGATTCCTTTCACAGTGCTAGTATACATCTTTTGATGTTGTGGAAATTTCTTATGCATGTATCATCAAATTAGCGTAATAGTTAGCGAGCTAGGTCACATGGTATTTCACAATGTTCATGATTACCGGTGACAAAAGCAAAACCTGCCATGAGCATGGTTAACTAAATATATTTTGTTAAGAATACTGAATTTTTAATTTCTAAACTGTTAACTTTTAGATCAACTGACATATAAATTTGTCTCCCCTTTGGAGTGCGCCTTTATCCAATCCTTACCACTCGACAAAAAGGCCTCGCACGTAAAATTTAAATCTATAAAAATGACATTTTGGTACTTACATGCAGAACTTAGAGGTGGGCGTTCGAGTGGAGGTTAGATCGTTGGCCTAGAACAGAATCTCGTCCTCTGCTCGACTATCGGATACTATATCTCCCTCCCTTGTCTGTGTTGAACAGGCTTTAGCACTAATATGTCAAAAGGTAATTAATATTTTCACTTGAGGTAAACAGGAAACACCAGTCAAGACTTTATGCATATGCCGTTCTATTCTAGAACTTTCTCCCTTCATCCATCATTCTTCTAATTCATCAAGAGCTCCAACCAATTTGTCTAATTATGGTATCTGCCAACTTGCTCGGATATTGCCAGTTATTGTTACAGAATGTGCTAGATGCTTCCACTAGTCTTCGTGCTAGGGTCTATATGCACAGACCATATAATCCCTGAATAATTCGGCTAACCAGCCGTTACAATCCAGAGCCTCCCTTTTAAAAAATAAAAAGCACAGGAAAAATTGCCAGCGTAGGGATATTGGTGGTGTGGTAACTTGGTAGGTTTCATATCGGTCTCAAATAGGTAGGGATTGTTATTATTGGCTTGCCGAACTGTTGATCTGACACTTGAAAATTTGTATATACGAAGGTTCCCTCAGTCGGTTGAAAGAAGAGAGTAGTTGAATATACATTTTTACCGTTTATTATTTTTGCACGTTCCTTCCGTGGTTGTTTTATTTGAAAATATGTAACCTAAAATCGTATATTCAAAGTTGTGTATTACTGACATTCTCACCACGAAAGAAAGTGCTTTAAATATATGCAGCCATGGTACCGACAAATCTCCAATCCATATGTTTCGTTGCGTCAAACTGGCCATTAAACTACTAGATACTCCCCGAAATATCAGAGACAAACCCAAATATTTCATAGGCTCTTTCAACGGCGCAGCTAAACTAGTCAAATGGCTGAAGGAGACAAAATTCTTCTACGAGATCTGCCCTAAGTATCCTATAAGAGTTACTATTATAGCATCCAAGGCCCCGTAGTGAAATCACAAATATTGTAACGTGCAAATCTATTCTCGTTTTTATTTTATTTTATTTTTAGTTTCATTTATATGTTCATCTTTCTCCCTGTATATGAAAACACCAACAATAAAAAAAACTACATGAGTATAGTACTTTTTAACACATTTGCTTCACAAAAAGTGGTTGCTCTGAACCAACTCGGTCTGTACATAGAAAAGTCATTCTTTATCCCAGTGGGAACAAAAGTAGCCTTGCTAACCCAAGGCAGTAAGTTTTGGCGTCTTTTGTCCAGAATAGGAGTTATTAGTACTGGGCTTACTTAACCCTGTACATACATTAAAACACGTCGTATACAAGTTGGGCACGTTTCAATCGTCAATAACCCAACAATCATAGCATAAATTTAAATACAGCAAGTAAGAAGTTCTTTCTTAATCTCGCACCTTGGCATCTGGGCCCAAATAATATTGTTAGAAGTGTTTGTGGTGGACTATTATGCTCGAAAAGCATGGTGAGTTCTCTGTAGTGACTAATTAAGTGATGACATTTAAATTTTCAATGTTAACCCAAAGTTGCTGTGGTGACTGTCCTGACATGATAATGACCCGTATTAAGCTAACATTAGGGTTGATAATTACACAGCTTACTGGATTTAGAATATCAAGGACATAGGTTGATTGACATCGACATGGGGTTGCTTTTAACATTTGCCTAAATCAATGATGGCACATAAGTCGAGCTGCCAAGAGTCCGATCAGCCACTTGCCGACCTACTTTCGCTTAAATGCTGCACCTAGATAAATATGGTCTATGATCGTCCATAAGACGGAGTTGATATATAATTGAATGTGGGGTAAGATTATCAGCTTGCAAATATCAGTGGACCCCCCTGTAACTAACGGATTAGGAATATTCAAGCTTGACAGAAAAATGTCAGACCCACCTGCCGCCTGCCGACCAGCACTAAACCTCATTGAGGATCGGGGCCTTGACTAAGCAACTTACGAATCGGGACATTATGGATTGAGGAAAACCTTGGTCAATTTCACCGGTCTTAGATTTTTAGAACTAGAGCTCAGGAATAGGACTTTATAAAAACAAACAAACAAACAAACATTATATTGTTGGAAATTGTTTGAATCATTATTCATCATATAAGATTAAATTCCCGTATTTTCATCCTTCTAACCTCACTATTTTTTTCTGTTGGCTGAAATAGTAATCAGAGCTTTAAGTGCCTTATTCTCAATAGACATTTGAGTATACTGAGATGTTCAATAGTCTTGTTTATCCAAGGCCTTTGAAAGTACTTTCTAAGGTACGATGTTCGATCTTCCCAACCCTATATGACCTTTAAGTAAGCGATTTATTTTCTTATTCTTATTCGGTTTTTGGTGTCCTTTAAGGATCAAATGATTCCCAGGGACAATTAAGTGTAACTGGTGAATTTATGGGTTTCCGGGTGTATTTATTTCAAGTATGTTGGTGGACTCCATAGCTTGAGACCTACAACATCCCATCCAGCTCGAATTTCAGTCCCCGTGAGACGAGAAATTCTTGCTTCATGGCAGCAGGATAAATAGTTACCTTTCTTTAATGGTGCGGCGTAACTAAAAAAAGTAAGTTTATCCAGGATTTCTCAATATCAAGACTGGAGAGACAAGATATAAGTTAATTCTATGGGCTGGAAAGTATGACTTATATGTGCGTTTCGTGGATAACGTGCACCTGATTTTGTTCGCATTCCATTTGTACATCCATGTTCTCATGAATATCATGCCCATCAAGAAGTAACAGTCTTCATTGCAACAGCACTGAAGATTTTATTTCAGGAATGAAACCCTCTCGCATTCAGTTTTGTGTAATTTTGTTGCTTGTCCAACTGTTTGAAGGCGTCGTGTTACATTTTTGGGGATGTTTTCCTCAAATCATGAGCCCTAAAGAGTTTCTCCTTTGAAAATTATCCATGGGCGTTTCATTCCTCAATCCATAGATATCGATCTGGTACGTTTGCTTCACGTCTTTGAAGATTTTATAAAAAATTTTTATCACTTTATTTGTTGCGCCTTCAACTCTAGCACGTCCAACGATCCGTTAAATGTTATGTATAGGTTCTAAGAGGAAAAGTCTCGAAGAATATGGGCACAGTTTTAAATGAAGGTCAACTCGACCAAAAATATATTTGTTTTGTGTATCTTAAAGAAATTATCGTTGTTATGTTAAAAACTATTCTACAATTGAAAGGAAAAGACCAGTATATCTAACCATCCGTCTTTCCTCATTACTAGACCCCTTTACTCCGAAGCGCTAACTACTTCCCGGTTATGTAGAAAGGCAACCTGCCTTGTTATGTTAGAATAATATGAAACAGGAACCTGCCTGACCACAAATCACAATCCTCGAACATGAACATGAACTTGTTGGTCATATCACTTAATAATAGAAATGCCATGTACGTGGACAATAAGGATTTCCAACATGTTGATGACTATTAGCGTCGGAACATGATTTTGGGGCGGTTGTGTAAGTTGGTCCGGAATATTATGTAAAGGTCTATTGTTCTGATCATCGTCACTTCTGTGGTTATTATTATCGGTTTCATTAGTACATTCATTACTATGGTCATTATCAGGTGCATCATTAGATTTATGGTAAGAAACATTGTTAAATTTACAATCAGATATAATATTGGATTCATCATCAGATTCATCATCGGTTAGTAAATTGAAAAAAAACTATCTTCGTTGCATGAAATTTTAAGATTCATAGATGAAACGACCTCGGTTGGATTTTTAAATTGATTTTACATATATTTTATTACATTTGGTAAATCATGATCCAAACAATTTTCTTCAGTATAAAATGTCCCAATTCGTGCGTTGCTTAGTCATAGGGTTGACTTTTCAATTTGTAGGTCACGTAATAATTAAAGGGCTAGGAGACCAGGCGGAGATTTAGACTTTGGCTCAATATTAGCTACAGTCAGATATTAAGACGATGTATTTGGCGCCAGCCTTTAACATCGTCTTAAAGAAGATATCGTGATAAAGGTATTGATTATGTAATCCATCTATCTAAGGTCTGTTTCTCTTTCGCTTGCTCTTGCTCTTGTATAACTTTGAAAATAGTCTCAAGGCTCTCTAAGCTCCTTATATACTGCGTTGGAAGGTTTTTTGTGATTTGAATACACTCAATAAATACCTGGATAGCTCTTAGAGCATCTTTTGATGTATATTGAGGCTGAGCTTGTTCTTCGTCTCCTTCGTCGTTATCAGGCGTCCTTTGTACCCCTAAATGCCCTTCTATTACCTCTTGTAAAATATCGTCCGCCGTAGGCTGACCAATGTCCTATCCTTGCTCTTCATCAGCTGGATTCAAAAAGCTAGAAATAGCCATAGCATCCTGTATCTTTCCTGTCTGAATAACTCGATCGTAAAGTTCAGATATACCGACTGGTAAAAGCTGAGTGAGCAGAGATATCGGTGCTGAAATAAGGGTCGATTTCCTGAAGCAATTGTAGATTGTTGTATTCGTGACTTCGTTATTCCAGCTCCTTAGAATCCATCGTATCGCAAGTCGAATATTAATCTTCGATTGTGGATCGACATTCGACTCGTACGATTCTAAAGTAAATTGAAGCCATTGCCACTTGTAGTAAGCTTAGAAGTTCTGGACGATTCCTTGATCAAGTGGCTGAAACCGGCTTGTACTATTCGCTGGAAGCCAGCAAGTTCGTATGTTCTGTGGAGGAAGAGACATCTCAAATGCAGAGTAGTAAGCAGAGAAGTGGTCCATTATGAGAAGGACTTCTCGGACAAGCCCAATATGCGTGTAGAATTCCTGAAGCCATTCGCATATAATCGTCGTATTCATCCAAGCCTTCTTATTCCACCTCCATCGTACACCTATCGAAGATACGCTAACGTTCTTAGGAGCTCGAGGGGTCTTTGCTTTGCCAATTATCCACACAGGAAGCCGATCAGTTCCCGTAGCATTAACGCAGAGAGCAAGAGAGATCCGTGTTTTGTCTTTCTTCAAGCCAGGTTGAGAATGCGATAGAAGACCAGGAGAGACGAGTATTATCCAGAAGAGCTCCGTCTCATCCATGTTATATACATCATCTTGCGGATACTCTCCAGCGATTGTCCGTAAGCTCCTTATTTCTTCTTAAACACCGTCTGGAATTGATCCCGCCTCGCCGTGTCGTACGCGTATTTGAATACTGTGTCTCTTCTTGAACTTTTCAAGCCACCTACTGCTAAACTCTAGGCATTCCTTGTTTGTAATCTGTGGGAGTTGTCGCCAGATCTGCCGTGCTTTCTCTAGTAATATATCGCCTGTCGTAGACCCTCCTTGTCTCTCTTTCTTCAATTGCCACTCCCATAGGATCACTTTTATTTCAGGCCAATTACCAGCTCTTACTCGTACGGTCGTTGATATCGTGCTCGCAGTTTCGTCAAGGCTCGAGAAGGCACTGCTCAAAAATTCAGAGACAAAGGACTGGCTTAAACGATGGTTGTACTGTTCGAGGAACCACCCAATACATTGCTTATGGGTTGGTTTTGGTGTCTGACGATGAGCCCAATTGCGTAGAGCACGTCGCTGTTCTATTAGAATAGGGCGTTTTGAAGGCATTCGATAGCTTACAATTGAAGTCGGATGATGTATAATATACCAATAAACCGATATTCGGTGGCTTTTGAACGATATCGAAGATATCGGGAGTTAAATGGTATTTGAATTGTGAATCAAAATTCTATCGTGTTAAAGGAATTATCAGCTTAGCAGGGTTTCGTCTTTAACAGGGGTCTAACTGTAGTTGCTAATGCATCCCTGAAGCGAGAGACCTTGATCCATCAATTTTGACTCGTCCCTTATGACAGTTTTTAACTTACTAAAGTACCCATTATTTCTATCTAGATCTTCACTGGCCTCCCTCACAGAGTTGAGGGTTTTTTGATGTCCCTTATTGTAATTGTGGCGCTTGATAAAGCGCGCGGCCCAGTTCTTCCCTACCGTTTGGGGGGCTTCGAGCAAAGATGACCGATGACTTAGGACATAATTTGCTGCATCAGTTATAACTCGTACAGCGAGGTTTATTCTATTTAAACAATCTATATAGCGACAAATCGCATTCTCCTCAGCAGCCAAAAGTCTTGTTATTGGTACTAATGTGCAATAAGCATGGAGTTTCATATAAGAATTCTATCAAACTTTATACATAAATATAAATCACGTGATATTATTGACAGAAACAGGACTGTAATATTAAATGTCATGTGATTACAAGGCTACCGCATTACAGGTATTTTTGGGCCCCTTTTACTAAAACCACCTTGAGCTCGTGTTCGGAGACGGTCGCGTGTCACTTTAAATTGTCGCGCTACCGTTGTTAGTTTTGCTTCAGAATCATGCCTTGTGTATTTATAGGCAGTTTCCAGTTGATTTTCCATAATTTTTTTTTTTTTAGAGAACTAATAATTGGGCGAGATATAAGCGTCTTTCTACGAAAATTTGGAAAGGTTTGGGAAATGGTAGGGAGCACCAACTTTAGCTGGTGAGCCTCCAGCGAAACTGAAATAAAGTGGGGCGTGGCACGGGTGCCGACTAAATCCATGCTAATTGTTGTTATTCATACTCCATCCTCCTGTCCCTCCTATATAGCAATCCCTCACGATTAAGGCACTTACCTAGGCTAAAATACTTACTGACTCGAATCTTTGCAATTTAGTCACACTGAAATCGATTGATTTGAGAACGATTGAGCTTTATGGGCTATAATTATTCTAATTCCAGCTACAATTTCCGACAATACGAATATGTAAGTAGTTGAAAATACAAAATAATGATTTTCTTTATTAGTGTTAAATATGTAGGTTTACAGGTTTGCAATATTTACTGAAACACTATTTATCACTCCAGACCTAAGCTGTTGTACTCCTGAGCTTTCGCCGTAAAACGTTTCTCGATATTTACTGTATAGCCTGTTTAGAAGATAGTGTCCAAATTATTAGCTAGCAGTAAAAGATATGAAAGAAAACTAACTGACTGATTTCTTAGCTTATGGATACGAAAGTACTATTGGCATGTACATGACTGTTAAGCTCTGTTTTTATCTCCACGCACAGGTTAAACCCCAGACGCGCTCATTGCATAAGAATGCGAAAGCTGGCGGGGTTCTAGAGTTTATACCCACGCTATCCCAACTAGGAGCGATCGGACTAAACACTCGGCGGCTTCCATAAACGCATCAGTCACAGACAGTTTGTATGGTCGATAAAATCCTGTAAAATTAATTAACTTGCTATCAAACCTCACAACTAAAGCCTTGCTCGTCAATCTAATGAATTAAGAAGATTGAAATTGGAGCTCGCAGCAAAATGTGACTTTTCTTCAAGAAAAACAGTTAATTCTCAGCCTCTCGTGAGCAAGCTTTAAATTCCTCATTATACCTAAATTGGATTCGGAGTACTTTTTTTTTCGATTGACTTTGTCGCACAACGCGCACAGTGGTGTTCTTACAAAATGAACCGTCTCCTTAACCGCCGTGATAAGGACGGCAGTCTTCAGCGGAATGAAAAGTTCCGGGAAAAAAGGTACACGCCACTAAGAAAGAAAAGCTTCTGCGCCGTATTTTCAATTCCTATCTCTGAGAGCCTTTTCCTACAATTTGATTTCCTTCATTGTAAAAGTATTGCTTGGTCTTAAGTTAAAAATTATCATTGAAAATTAGTTATATAGACTAACATTCACTCTGTCGTGTTCAAATAGATTCGGTCGCTGTCGGGCGATTTTCTCTGGTGGTTTTTCCGGACAAGCCCTCATAAAAAGCAAGATCAAGAACATGAGAATATAGTCTGTTCTCTATGTCTAGCTTGATGAAAAGATAGCAGCTAAACATTTTTTCAGGTGGCTGAAATCAAACAAAAACTTCTTAACGCAGGACATCCATGTCCTAAAGATGATCAAGTTGACTTTGCTCTTGGATCAGATTACGCAAACAAAGATCCGGATCGAGCATACGAGATACTAGCCTTGTTTCAAGAGTCTGTGGAAGGATTGATCCGGACTTGTGATCCTGATATTCAATTAGAGGGGGCAATAAATCGAAATAATGTGACATGCTACATTGACTCTGTTCTATTTGCAATGTTTGCGGGATTCCAAAGCTATGATCGAATTTTCTTTGGCACTTTTGAAAATGATGCACAGCGCATATTATCAAGAATGCTTCTGCTGTACGCCAACATGCTCCGAGCTGGAAAGCTAATTCATACAGACCTAGTAGGCATTCCAGAAATAAATTACTCTTAAAACAGATTACTCATTATTAAATAGACTAAAACTCTACAAGACGCCTTGGCTGCCTGTGGCTGGGAAAATAGTCCTAATGATCAACAGGATGCCTCGGAATTTTATGGTTTTATCGCCCAGACTCTTAATATACCATTACTCTCTATGAAATCCAAAATATTTCACCATGCAACGCCTGATGAAAGCCATGATCATCGAATTGTTGAAGAGCAAGTACTCAACGTCTCAATACCCGATACTGAAGATTGCAAGCCTGTGCCTTTAGAACGCTGTCTAGAAGACTACTTAAATAACAAGGTCGAAGTTACTCGGAGTGTACCTAGAATATATCCTTTTTCAACAGTTCGGGCCGATATTGATAAAGAACTATTGTGTAGATGGGATACCTCACGGTCGACGCCGAGCTTGCCAATATCAGGCCGGCCTCCTGAAATATCTACTAAAAATGGTCTACAACGATCCCAAACAATGAGGGAAAATCAAAATGTGAATTTATTACCTCAAGACCATGGAAAAGTAAAAAAACTCAGCTCTGCTCGAGAAGTACGTCGTAAAGATGTTCGGATCTTAGCTTGGCAATTTTTCAACATACTACGTCCACCACCTATATCCCTTAATTACACTTTTAATAAATCAAGCAATTCGTTACCAATCCTCATTGGAGATATAGCTTGGCATAAAAAAAATAAAACATCAGCAACAGTAATAGAAGGGGTTTCTGAGATGGGGAATTCAGCTCCTGCTCTTGCTATATGTTTGAAACGATATGGCTTTAAAGATGGGCATCCTTATCGGAAAGATACACCTATTGATATTCCCGAAGAAATATTTCTCCCTCACCTAATTGATGACGAAAGTGAAGATGACTATGATCAAACACAAAATCACAAGCTTGTGCTTATGGCGGTAGTCTGCCATAGAGGAAAGAGTTTAAATGAAGGTCATTACACAACGCTAGTGCGTAGAGCTGCTTCAATTTCCATAGGTGACTCAATCTCTACCCGAAAGTTGAGTAATGCAAGTCAACCTCCTCACTATGCTAGAGATCAATGGTGCAAATTCGATGATCTATCAAATCCTCGGGTTTTTCCTGTTAATTTCGAACAAGCCATTCTTGCTGAAATGCCTTACTTATTGTTTTATCAAATTCAGCCTCAGTTCAAGGAGAATTCTGTAACTTCAGATTGTGCAAAGTCTGACCAAGACCCACCTTCTTACGATTCAGGTATTGCTCTATCTCTAACAGCTTCCTATCCTTCTCGGTCTAGTGAGACGAGGACAAAAATTAGCAAGGAACAAGAATACATTGCTCCACAACCTTCTGAAGTTGTGGAACTCGGAGAGTTGCTCAAGAAAAGTGGAAATTCAAAACCTACAGATGACCCTATGAACAACAAATTAGATGATTCTACTAATAATTCAGGTCCTACTGCTCAAATATTAAGACCAAAATCTCCAACACAAACCTCACATGCTACAGAAGAAACTACAAAAACTCGATTATCAAGGGCCGCATCAAGGTTTACGAAAGGTAGTCTCAGGAGTCGGCCCTCAAGTCAGACAGGGGAAAGTCGTATCTCCGCTACTATTTCCCGATTGAGTTTAATGCGCAGTAGAGAACAGCTCCAGAGATCTGAATTGAATAAGGAACGGCAGAATAATGACGAATTCGTGGTATCCCAGATTCCTCTTGTCATCGATGAAAATAGTGTAAATCCCGCAAGTGAGACCCAAGACTTTTGTAAAAAGATGAGAGACCACAAACGGCATAGAAGCTTAGGATACAGTACGAGAAAAGATCATGATCTTCATCCAGTGGAAATAATAGACGAGAAATCCAAATTAAAAGATGCAGAGAGAGATAAGGAATGCAAAATTATGTGATTCGGGAGTTATGGGATTATTCGTTTACTACGCTTAACTTATGAGTATACTTGGAAGAACAGGACGTATAATGATTTAGTATAAGATTATCGGGAAGGGGCGTTAATCAAAGTAATCGACAGGTCTGATGGCGTCTACAGTTTGTAAATTTTCATTAATTGAGTTAGGAGTATCAAATCAGTTTCTACCTCTTAGCTAAGCGTCTATACTTTCAAAAAGGTAAATTTAAATTATTATTGGAAGCGTGTCACACTTCATTAGCGGCGTTAAGATTTCAATTTTTGTGTTTATTTTTTCTTCCAGTGAAAAATGGATATCTTTTGTTTTCATTGGTTGTCTTTTTACAACTGATCAGGCCGGTCTACTTTTCCGCCTCCGATTCATCCTCGTTCCAGCTATCATCAGACTCATCATCCGGGTCATGTTCTGAATCTTCAATTTCAAAATCACCGGTAGTCGCCTCTGTTGGTATTATTCAACTTTGAATATTCGATTTTAGGTCCAATAATTTCAAACAAAATAACAACGGAATGAACGTGCAAAAATGATTAACGGTGAAAATATATTCTCAACTATTCTCTTTTAATCAATTGAGGGAACTTCATATATACAATTTTTTGAGTATCAGACCAACGAGTTCGGTAAACGGATTATAGCTATCCCTACCTATTTGAGACCGATATGAAACCTACCAAGTTACCATACCACCAATATCCCTACAGCCTCCAATTTGTCCAATCGACCCTCTTTCTCCATTGGACACAGACCCAGCCTGTGTGTCTTACTCTCAACAAACTTAAGTCCACGAATTTTAACAACCGATTCCCCTTTTTAGCTATCATCTATTTCAATTATCGAATCTCCCATTCTTATCTGAGCATCTACTGCGTGTAACCAAGGCATTTCTAATAGCAAATGCACGTCATTAGGATTACTTAGCGAAAATGGTCTAACAGACGCTTTTATCTTTCTACATATACTAAGGACTCCGATTTCAATTTCTGTATAGTAGGTGAACCTCGCTGAGGCTCTATCAGCCACATTCATCATCAAGGCTTTAAACTCTCTTTCTAACACACTCTTTACTGGTAGACCCAGTTTGTTAAGGAACCCTATCGTTTCTATTATCATGTCAAAT
>CACM01003346.1:0-12176 GCA_000208805.1 Erysiphe pisi
ATCGATCTTCTATATACTGCACAGGTGGCTAATCATTCCCCCCCTCCTATTTTGTTAGAGAGATCGATATGGATTTTGGACTACAACTACTGGGTAATTGAATCACTGATTTTGTGCCACATTAAGTTTATTGTAGGATTTGAAAATGATATTTTGTGATTATATGTTCAGCTAATTAGTTGATTAATTATTTGCCTAAATTTTCTGTTTCTAAATTTATTTGTTTTTGGACCAAGATTGTTATTTATGATAATTTTGTACCAAAAAACACACGAAATATGCAATGAAGACACTCTCTCGGACCTTCTTCAAAGCAACCGCATTTAGGAAAAATCCAAAAACAAGGAGCCTGCTTCCCAGTACTCAAGAAGCCTACGGATTTATTATTGTACGTAGTGTTGTTGTTACTGTATTAAGATATTGGCGTGTTATGCCACAGTAGAGATAGTTGATATTCATTCTTGTCATGTGGATGTGGATACTTGTTGTCAGCGTCATGATTCTAGCTTAACATTACATCTCTAATATTAATAACTAATTAACTAATTCATATTAGATCATCTTTGATGTACTTCGCCTAAATATGACACTTCGCCTAAATATGACATCTCGCCTAAATATGACATCTCGCCTAAATATGACGGGAACGGGGGTAGTCTGCATGGCAGTTGATCAATCAAAGCGCTTGAGATGGGGATGCAGAGACGAATGGATCTGTCACAATGCAGTAGAACAATCGGGTAACATCAGCTACTCTGCATGCTCAACTGAGCCGTGCTCAGCAAACCTACATTCAGCTAATCTACACTCAGCTAACGTGCGTCTTGCTGAGAAAAATCTGATTTTTTGGCTTTTTTTGGAAAAGTACATACTTAGGTGCAGCGGATGTGAGAATTTTTATTCACCTAAGTTCGTGCCATAGAGTCAATCACTAGTGTGCGTGCCAAGACTTGTGGAGACGATCACCTTGCGATGCAGGGCGAGGAGGTTATTGGAGCAGCTAATGACAAGTCGTGAACGAAGTCCCTGGCTCTTGCGTTTGACACCGTCATTATGTATAAAATTGAGCTTGCAGATGATGATTGCTAGAGATATACCAATGCAAGCATCAAGATCGTTGAGTTGCAAGCACGTAATGTTCACGCTCATCTGATCATGTACACAAACTGGTGTTGAGGAGTCAGGCGAATAGGGCTTGGAGAGTAGAGATGCCCAAGTTTTGTTATTATTATATTGTTGTAACTGACAGTCTGCACGGACCAGCCTAAAATGCTTATAGATAGCAGCAGACTGACTGAAGATATTCCTGTCCTACAGCTTCCAAACGCTATTACACTTCAAGTAAATCATCTATCTTATCATTTCTTCATTTATTTCGAATACAGAACTCTCTCTCTTCGTCATGGCGTACGCTCAATGGGTTGTTGTCCATATCATCAACAGTTTCCGGAATGGAACGATCAGTATTAAAGACGCCAAAGCTTTCTGTGAGTGCTTCTGGTGTGCACATTCAGATCAGCAAATCACTGCTTTCTGTTGTCTTTGATACACATATGTCTAACACATAGTTCCAAGGTGGGAAATTTTATAAAAATGACAAAGACAACGACATTAGTGCGGATGAAGTGAACCGATTGAGGATCCCTGCTGGTTCAGACGGAGACATTGCTTCCTGTGGAGACTCCGACTCTGCCTCCGGCACTGAGGGCCAAGTGTAAGTAACACCTATAATCACGCAGTTGCTTGCCTTACTGATTCTGCAACTCGAAGCGACATCTATGATGGAGACATCAGAGTTTGCACACTTTACTGGTCTTGCCCCTGGGGTTCTAAGCCAAACGACTTCCAAATTCGCAGAATTAATAAAAATTATGGTATTACCCCTGGCGATTGGAACAGAGATTCTAGCAATCGGAATTGGGAACGTGGCCCGATTGGAAAGGTAGACGTTGATATTTCGCGCAAGGGCTAGAAGATGTTTAGGTAGAAGCAGCAGTAGCTTCATTCATAAAGCAAGCTGCTTAGATAGCAGCCTAGTAAAACCAATAACCGGCCGACCTGTATCCTATATCATTGTTGTACAACCAACGTCGTATGTGAATCCTCTACATTAGTATATTTTTATATCCTAACAGCTATTAGTAGAAGCTATAAGTGTTGTAATTTATAATTGAATGTTATTATATTGTCTAGACATCTAGATACTTAAAACATAATTCTATACTGAGTAGCAGAGATACATCTATAGATAGGTCCGTGCGGTAGCCAATATCACGTGATTGATTCAAGCTGACAATCCTCAGTCACAACAATAAGTCAAGGGAACCGCTAAAAACCCATAAAAATTTTAGTGAGGAAGAATTCATCAATGTGGGGTGTTAAGGTTGCCAGAGCAACTAGTAAAGATTCGGCCGGCAAAGTCGAAATCTACCGAAATGTCCACCTCCCAACTCCACACGATGCCGGTGTAAAAGTTCAGTATGCTCCGTATATCTGAGATAGCCAAGAAGATTCGTACAACCTTCCCCTTTAGGATCCCCATTCATCACCACGGGATTCAACCGTCTTCGTCTGTGCGGCATCTTCCTCTTAGCGCCATTTTCCACGAAGCCGCCCATGATTGACCCCGGAAATTTAGAGTGAAGGGCTCTATATCTCAAATACTACAAACTACGATGGAGATAAGTCATTGGCGCAAATGGACAGGCACGGGTTTTGTCGGGATACTAGTTTAATAGCACATTTAGCTCGCGAACATTGAG
Organism: Erysiphe pisi; assembly: GCA_000208805.1. NCBI lineage: Eukaryota > Fungi > Ascomycota > Leotiomycetes > Helotiales > Erysiphaceae > Erysiphe > Erysiphe pisi. The sequence goes on from CACM01003346.1 coordinate 2,763, forward strand.
ATTTTATAACAATTTAATTCTAGATAGAAAGAGCTTACTAGCCTCACGCATCTAATCTCAATGCATGCTCAGCTCTACAGCATGGTCGCAAGATCAGTGAGGTGAGAATTTGTTAGCCTGATTTCTATCGAAGACATCTAGGAATCCATGATATTGACACGGTAAACAGGCTTTTGGATCTGCGTCTTTTGGAATAGCTATAGTCGTATTTCTCAGATGAATAGTGTGTGATCGTTGCATGGAGTCATCGAGGAGGTCAATATTACGAAGACCGATGGCGAAGAATTTATTTTGCGGCTTAAGACTTTTGGACATGAACGTATCAGCTGCTACTTGGATTATTGTTGACGAGTTTATAGTAGGTACTTTAACTGGATTAGCTTTTGTTAAGGGGCTTGATATTTCCTTTATAGCTAAAGAAGGCGAGTCATGATAGGGTTTGGTGGTTTCAGTGTTACAGCAAGAGGACCTAAGGCAAGCCTCTCCAAATGTGATGGTGTTTTCGCGCCAAGTTATGTAAGTTGAGTGTTTCTCTAGCCACGGAAGACCCAAGACTAGGTCATATCTGATGTTTGGGGTGATAAATGCTGACATTTCTTCACTATGATTTCCCAAAGTGACAAGGAAGCTCACTTTTCTAGTGATTTGGGCACCAGATTTACCTTCAAATCCTACTAAAGTAATTGAATGGTTAAGTTGCTTTGATTTTAGATTTAGTCTATCACACGATTTTTCAGAGACAAAGGCAAAACCAGATGCGCCGGTATCAAGGAGGGTAGCTAGAGTTTCATTTCCTATTTTTGCTTCTACATACATATGTTTGGATGTTGATAACTCTTTTAAATCCACATCTCCTACCGTTATCAACTCCAATAGATGACTTCTTGCTGGAGTTAGCCTTTTAACTGTTCATTGTTCATTGTTTTCAGTAATATTTTCTTCAGTTGACGCAAGCGAAGTAAACCTTGATCCTAGAGGACAATTCATAACTATGTGGCCAGGTTTGTTACAACGAATACAGCGGCCTAACTTTCTACGAGCAACTTTGGCTTCCTGCGTAAGACGATCATTATCGTCTTTAATTCGAGAGATTGTGTCCAGATCCATCGCTGTTCCCCCCTGAGATACGGTAAGTTCTGGCCTGGGAAAGATGACAGGAGCTGAGGCGACAGCTCTTGGTGGTATCTCTGGCCTACTTGTATTGATGGGACGTCGAGATGATCGAATGGCTTGTAACTCAGAATCTACGTCACGCAAATAAGCCACGTGTGCGTGGTATTCATTAGGGATATTGTATGCGCTGAGTAGAGCTCGTCTAAGTTCCGGCGAAAGACGACGTTTGAGCATTGCTTTCCACTGGGATTTGTCGAGGTCAGCATAGGTTGAATCCGCCATATTATCTTTGTTGGAAATCTAGGATGAAACATTGTATTTCCTAGATTTTATAAAAAACAACCAGATTACATCACTAGTATCACTTAACTAACCTAAGACAATTGTTTATGACACAAGAGACATGTCTTAGATATCTGGGTTTTTAAGGGGTCAAATGTCTTGGAAACCTCTCGTTTCCACGATAGAATTAATGTCTCTTAATTTTGGATAAGATTTTTTTTTTTTTACTGAAACACAATGTCGAAACTGTTACCACAATCTTCATCTTTTAACTATGAAAATCTGTATATAACAAGTTAGATATCTCTTTGAGTTCAAGATAGATAGTTAACATTTATATAAAAAAAGTATTCTTTACTATTATTTTGAAGTCATATTGTGCCCATATTCTGAGACCCTTTATTTTTCTCTTCGAACCTATACACAATTATAAAATTTCCCTAGATCTGAGAGCAAGGCTATCGGTCTATATGAGCGGGGTGACGTAGGATCAGGCTTATTAGGTTTCTGAAGAATAACCAAAATAGCACGGCGAAAGGGGGATGGATGATATCCTACTCTCAAACATTCGATGAAGAGTTTAACTACAAAAGGTTCTATGAGAGGCTATGCTTGTTTGAGGATAGCAGTCGGAATCTCATCTACTCCTGGCGCTGTATTTCCTGCCCGTTGTATTGCATCACGGACATCTTCTCTAGATATTTGAAGAAACTAAAAAGAATTCCTAGGTACCGTGGGAGTATCCATCGGTATGTCACCCGCCTCCATATGGTTTGTAAGTAGATTGCGTATAAGAATGTCTCTTTTTMYGGAGGATGTAGTTTYAGGGGGGTTATCTGGGAAAATTGGATCTTTAAGCGGGATTGAACGATATATACCCGTAGATTTATGCCATTTGGTTATTKAAAAAATATCTTTACTGCAGCGCGCTTTTTCTATTTTAGCCCGAAAGAAGTCGTTCTTGGCTTTTTTAATAGTGTTTCGGTACTTCTTTTTCGTCTTCATTAATTTTTGTCACTACTGATGATTGAGACCCTAATGGAAGACTTATATTCCTGACGAGCAAGCTTGCAGGAAATATCCCACCTATGATTTCCCTTACCATGCCCACGTAAACGCTATGCTGCTCCTGAATAAGCGTGATGTAAGACCTTAATAATTCCCTCGGCTGATATATCTAAGTCGACTGGCTCAGGCCGAGTGGGGAGTGATCGGATAGAGCAAACTGAAATGAAGAGTAGTCGATTGAAAATTTCTGGGTCAAGAGTCTCTAAATTAAGGCGAGAAGAAGTTTCTACACGCTCTCTGTATACTATTGTTGTCAGTATCGGTTGGTGGCCGGATGGAGAATCAATATGTTGGGCAATTTACACCTTGCGTTGAAGAGCAGAGGTCCAAATCCAAAGGCCAGGTCGAGTACGTTGCCCTTGTTATGTGTTGGCGTATCTATAGGTGAGAGTAGGTAAAAGTTGTTTTCTTCTGCCCAATTTACAAACTTTTCAGCGGCTAAGGATGGACTTCTTCAATAAGACGGTTGCCAATTAGGGTGATTTAAATTGAAGTCTCCTTGCAGGAGGCAGCTACTACTAAATAAATTAGGAGCAGAGTTATAAAGTATTTCTATGGGACTATGCTCTTGATTCGGGTAGGGTGGATTGTAAATGTTAATAATATGTAGTGACTGTCCGTTACGCAGCACAAATCTTACATGCAATATGTCCCCAGAGATGTTGGCTTGCAGTTGTTCTRAGCGGATGCCTATGTTTTTTTTTTACATATGTGATAACTCTAGGACGGATAATTGTCCAGTCATCAATTGGTGAGAATGCTTCATAATTTGGGTGCTTTTTAGTATTAAGCCTTGAACGGTCATTAGAAATGTATGGCTCTTGGATCAGTATGACGTCTACTGATGAGAGATACACCTCGTTTAACGCTATTTCATGATTTATAAAGCCTTTGCCAACGTTTAACGAAAAAATAGTAATAGGACTTGCTGTATTGTTGCGTTGTGTTGAATTCCACATTAAGCTTCCATTTGTTCCATGCTCGGCTCAATCGTGTTGTTGAGGACCTCGAAGAGGTTAACTGATTTGATGCTAGTTGTGGTGGGAGACGATACTGGTATTTTTCCATCTGTTGACGTTTTGTTTTTTTGTACGCTTGTGGGCGCAAGTTTTTTTACTTGCTTACTAGGGGAAGCTTTGATGCAGCCAGCCTCCGCTTGACAGCGAAGACACGCTTCTGAATTGATGTGTCGATTTGCCGCAATCTGACCCTTATTTTTAGGGGCTCTAGAGGAGTTGGGACGTAGCTCACACTTAGTATCATCAGCACAGTGTGGGCCATGGCAATGTATGCATGCATTTGGGAGGGCAGATATGACCAACGGGGGCTGCGTACTGATTGGCGTGTCCTGCTTCTGTGTGCTGTGTGGAACCGCAGAGACGGCAACGTGGAGGAGATGCGCATAATCCGGCTGTTATGCCAGAGCCAGCAGCATGTGCACCGAGATACTGAAGTGCGTCGCGGAAGAACCCGAGTAGTTGTTCGGCAGCCAAAAAGGTATAGTACGCGTGGAAAGCGAACGTGACTTTCAGGAAGTCGTACTATCCACGTGGTAGACAGTGAGTCTGGAGACTCGGCATTGTCTTTTGAGGGAGTGACAGAAACTAGCTGGGCACCAGCAGCGGAGGCTATAGCATCTGTGATTGGCTCTATTGTAACAGAAGCTAGTGTGTGCTGGAAGTTGGCACCAATGGTTCCAAACTTTCGGGGGACATTTGAGAGACGATATGATGTCCAAGGGGAAGCCTTTTCTACAGGAACATCAGCGCAGATCTTACCGGCTGCTATCTTTTCCTCGAGATTCTTAGTGTTCCCTTTAGAAGGGCATAGTGCGAAACCGGTCTTAGTCGGAAGTACATTCGTAATAAGGTCTTTATCTGTTCCGAGCTTTAGTTTGATGTACTCAAGTAAGGCGAATCCTGAATATGAACGTAGAGGGTTGTCATTTGATAGACGCAGGAATAGTCTATCGGCAGCCTGCTCTTTGGGAACTTGCGGTCTAGTTCTATTTGGGCTATTACTCTTTGTGTTGGTGTGAGGTTTAAGGTTGCAGCTCTTCAAGGCGTTCGCATAGCTTTTTGTGGGACTCTTTTCAAATCTTGGGGTGTTTAGGTAAAATTTTTCGGGTATGGTGCTGTGGGCCATAGAAGGTATTGGGGTTCCCCGGATATATGCATCAAAGTGCTTTGAGGCCACTTCTACAATTTCATCGCGAAATACTTTAAGCGCAGATGCTTGTCTACCTTGCATGTGTGAGTTTGAGTCTAAGTGTAGGACTAGAATATTGGCAATCGGCGCAAGTAGTTCTTCAGCTTCAAAAGCCTTTTTCTCGGCTGCTTCCTTGCTGGATAGAAGGACTTCTTTGAGTGGCCCTGTTTGGGAAATGTCATCATCGTAAGAAAGTGGGAGTTGAGCATTAGGACCTGGGTCTTCCAAATCGAGTGACCTGGGATTATAAGATTTGGCTGAGGGAGGACGGTCTATATGGTCGATAGGGGCTTGGAAAGGATCGTAGGCATTTGGTGACGCTGGGTCATATAAAGTGGTAGATGTGTCATTACGATTCATGTTTTTCAAAGTAAGTATTCACGTGTCACGATAATTATTTGACTTATAGTTCTAATTCATAATTTATTGCTCGTTGATGTAGTCAAATTGTCACGGGACTAAGAGCTAGTGTCATTCCCCAGGGCATAAGTGTAGATATCTCTTGTTGCTTGATTTGCCTTTCCTCAGAATCGCACAACACAGTTATATTATTGAACCATTAGTACCTGACCTGTGACCCACCGTGACACTTTGTGCGATCTTTAATTGTGCCCCGTCGCATTTTTAGCCAACATATTAACCAAAATAACCTTCGGATTCCTGTTTGCGACCCGGCAAACAAGTCCAAAATACTTCCAGTCCGAACCTGATAATAACTTTTCTCCCTGAAAATATTGAGTATTTATTTTTTAAACAAATAAAAATAAATAAATAAATAAAGCAGCCACGCACAATAATTTAAATATTAATATCAGCCATTTAAAATTGAACATAATTCAACATTTCAAGATGACTACCGATCCCCGTGTTGTCTAATTTATCATCGCTTTTCAACAGAGTTTGCCAAATCTAAGTACAGCCATTGAAAGGCACCATTTTCCAGATGATTCAAATCCTACACCACTACTCACCTCAATCGCCTCTACTACTGACTCTCCTAAAAAGAATATGTTCTGTAGCTTACTCCAGTACTTTGATTCAAAGTTTGGTATCTTGAAAGAGCAATTAGCGTCGTGTTATTTAAAGCTCTCAAAAACTGACTCTGTACTCTCCCAAACACAACAACAAGTTACCGACCTAAATGCTAATCTAACTAATGCTCACCAACAACTAGTTAATTTAGAACAGACATACTCGCAGCGGTTAAACTCCAATTTGTCCCAAATCAAATCTCTTAACTCCGAATTATCAAAAGTCAACTTGCATCGCTCTGCTGATAACGACAAAACATCAGCATTAAATGATAAAGTTTCTGCTCTTGAAGCTGAACAAAAACAACTACATGCAGAGCCTAATTCAAATGTTAAGCCCACTAAATCCACCGACTCCATAGATGGTCTGATCCAGACAAATTTTCAGCCTCGCAACTTAATACTGAAAAGAGGCATTTAGCATATGTAAGTTGGAAAATTCACATCCAACAAACATTATTGATAGATAGAGATTGTTTTCCTGGTCCATTTTACCGGATTTCCTATGTCACAAGTCAGCTGTCCGGAAAGGCATGAGAGGCTTTCAAAGACGGCGTTCAGGTAATGAATTCCCATCCCAGTGATCCTGACAAATGGCCATGTAAATCCATAAGCGACTTATGGCAAGTTTTAGACAAGCGATATATACTCCTCGACACCTCTCAAACAGCCAAGAATGCCTTAGATACACTGTTCCAAGGAAAACGTGCTTCCGGAGATTTTAAAGCAGACTTTGACCATTTCGCAGATAGGGCTTAGTATGACAACCGAACCAAGGTTGATCTACTAAGAAAAAGGCTTAATCGAAAAATTAGTAATGTAATAGATAATCAGGTCAATCTCCCAGGTCCAGATGACTTTTTAGGTTGGAGCGACATGGTAGGTAGTATTGCTCGCCATCTTCAACAGCAGGAGCACATTTTTAAATTACAAACACCTCAAACTGCAACACATCAGAATGAACCTAATACTAGCCACCCATCATCTGATACCGGGCCATCTGATATTGGAGACCCGATGGATCTAAGCCGGGTCAAACTATCAGATGCGGAACGGAAATACCGAATGGATAATGGTCTATGTATTGCCTGTGGAGAAAATGGACATTCGGCAAGAGACCACCATCGAAAAAACAACCCTATCCCCATGCCAAAACGCCCCTCAAGTCACCCTCCTAATCGAAACTTCTCAGCTCATACATACCTTACGCAAATGCCTGCATCTTACTACCCCTCTATGCAATTCTACAGCCACCAGTCTCCTCAGCCATTTCTCCCCCCATAATTTTAGTCCTCAACACTTAAAGAATGCAGCCCCGACCCATCTCCGCGCAATTGATGATGATCACGATTCCAAAGATGAGCAGCCTGAAACGTCAAATATATATAAGTCGGCCTGTGACCAATTCGTTGAATTAAAAGACCCACCCTTGGCTTAAGTCGCCATCAGGGGCTTAATTGGTATCAGGATGAAGATGAAGCTGTCCGACGCATAATGCAAGATAATGCTCCTTTAGAGCTGTGCTCTACAAGTTCTAAAAAATTCAATGTTACTAGATTCTTCTCTTTCCGACCCGCGCAGCCAAAATTCAGTGATGTTTCGCACAACTAGTTTAATTGACAGTGGCTCCACCGCTTTGGCATTTGCAGACAACAATTCTATTGTTGAGAAATTCGGAATTAAAACTAGGCCTCTTTTTACTCTACGTACCGTTCGCCTAGCTGACGGTACAACGCAAGCCTCCATAACCCGCTATTTTTCCGACCGTTTACATATTAGTCATCACTCAGAGATTATCGTATTCTTTGTAACAACGCTAAGTAAAAGTAATCCACTAATCCTTGGATTACCATGGCTAAAATTACACAACCCTACATGTGATTGGAACATTCCCCAACACTCAATTTTGATTCTCCGTATTGTCATCACCATTGCCTTAAACGGGTACATTCACAAAGTAATCGCCCTCAGCAACCGCTATCTACATCGCACCCTGCTTCACTCACATTAATATCATCATCCCCGATTACCCATAACCCGCCTCATACCCTAGTGGGGAATAACCATGATTTTAAAAAAGAACCCAAGACACTTAAGCCCTCAAGCAAGCTAAGCCTTGAAGTTCAATTCCATAATACTCCATCTACCGTTTACTCCAATGATGAATTTAAAGCCGCAATAATCTCAAGTAATCTTAAAAATTTGGATACCCTACGTCGAAAAGTTGATGAAAGAGATATAGATAAATTCCTTGAAAGTATATCTGATTTGACAACCGACTGTATAAAGAAAAAGCTACCGCCAGAATTCCATCGTCATGCCGACCCTTTTCTTCCAAAAAATGCAAASTCTCTGCCACCCCATCGTCCCTGGGACCACAAGATTGAACTTCTACCTGGAAAACAGGTTCCTTACCATAAAAACAGACCATTTTCCCCGGCTGAGCTACTTTGCGTCAAAAAATGGATCGACGAAATGTTAGCAAAAGGCTTCATACGTGAATCCTCTTCGCCAGCCGCTGCACCACTTCTCCTTGCCGAAAAACTAGCCGGAGATATACGTATCTGCCAAGATTATCGTGGCCTCAATAATGTTACCATTAAATACCGTTACCCACTGCCCTTGATCCGTGAAACTCTAGATTCTATCTCAAATGCAAAATTTTATACCAAATTAGACGTAATAGCTGCATTTAATCGAATTCGTATCGCTGAAGGACATGAGTGGATGACAGCGTTTATTACACGTTTTGGATTATACGAGATGCTTGTTACACCATTCAGCCTTTGTAACGCCCCCACAACTTTCCAAAACTACATTAATCATATCCTGCATGATGTGCTTGATAAGTACTGTACTGCCTATTTGGATGACGTGTTAATATACTCAGATACTAGAGAAGAACWCGCCAAACATGTGGATGAGGTAATACAGCGTCTTGGTGATGCAGGCTTACAATTGGATATAGCGAAATCGGAATTCTTCACAACGAAAACTAAGTATCTTGGATTAATTATCTCCACTGATGGGCTTAGTATGGACCCTGAAAAAATCAAGGCAATTTTAAATTGGGAACAGCCACACACCGTAAAGGAATTGCAGAAGTTCTTAGGCTTCTCAAATTTAATAGACGTTTTATATGTAGATACTCAGCTGTGATTGAGCCTCTAACACGCCTATTGTGGAAAAATGTTAAGTGGGCTTGGTCTGAAGACCAAATAAACGCATTTACAAGAATAAAAACATCCTTTACCCAAGCACCAATTCTTGCATCTTATGATTACCAAAAGCACACCGTAGTTGAAACTGATGCCTCTAACTGGGCCTCAGGGGGTGCATTTCTTCAGAAGGGGGATGATGATATACTCCACCCTGTAGCTTTCTTCTCCTCTAAAAATAGCCCCGCAGAATTAAACTATGAAATTTATGACAAAGAGCTCCTTGCCATTGTAAAAACCTTAGAGGAATGGCGACCTGAGTTAGCAGGTGTTCAGCAACCATTCGAAATAATTACAGACCACAAAAACCTAAGAGCCTTTCTTACTGCCAAGCAGCTGAATCAACGACAAGTACGGTGGCCTGAGTTCTTATCCCAGCTCAACTTTACCTTCAAATATCGGCCTGGATCAAATGCCTTAATTCCAGATACTTTGAGCTGCTTTCCAGGTCTCATGCCAAAGGACAATTCTGATGAACGACTTAAAAATCGTTT
>CACM01003324.1:0-10675 GCA_000208805.1 Erysiphe pisi
GAAGCTAATTATATCGTTCAATCAATCCAAACAGCCCTTTTAGCTTCCTGCCCTCGAAGTAAACAGAACACTAGAGGTACCGCTTGGTGGAACGAAGACTGTAAAATTGCAGCTCGTAGGTATCACACAGCTCGTCGGCATGGTTCATCACATCTTGAAAAGATACAACTTCGTGCAGCAGTACACCGTGCAAGAAGAGAGTTCTGGCAATCCAAAATTGAAAAAGCCCAATCTCTTACAGATGCATACAAGATCGTGAAGTGGCACAACTGCGGCCCCAAATATCAAACACCTCCCCTCCGAGAAATAAATGGAACAAATCAATACTATTTTCCAGAGCCGAAAGCTTTGCTCTTCCGAAATACTCTACTCTCTTGCCACTTAGAAGTAGAGGATATCTGTGATTCCGCCCCTACAGTGGCTAGCCGCTTGGTTAAATGGGAGCCTATTTCTGAGGCAGAAGTATTTAGCGCTACCTGCCAAGTCTCATCTACCTCTCCAGGCGAAGATGAATTGACAGCTCCTATTATTCGCTTGGCATGGAATACTCTTGGAAAACGTACCACTAATCTTTTCGACCGCTGTGTTCATCTAGGTGTACATCCTAAAATATTTCAACGAGCAAATGTGATAATCCTACCCAAGTCAGAAAAGCGAGACCGCTCACTCCCCTCATCTTACCGACCTATTGCTCTCGTTTCTTGCCTAGGCAAAGGTCTTGAGCGACTGCTTGCTCGCCGCATGTCTTATTGTGCATCTAAATATGAAATCCTCGCTCAGAACCAGTGTGGTGCTAGTAGACAACGCTCAGCGGTGGATTTAAAAACGGCGCTGATTTGCGATAGTAGAAAGGCTCTATTAGATGGAAAAGTAGCTGGGATAGTAACAATTGATGTTAAAGGAGCTTTCGATGGTGTTCTTTGTAAACGACTTCTCCGCCGTCTACGCACACAAGGACGGCCAGAAACTCTGGTAAAGTAGGGTCAAGTCCTTTTTCCAAGAAAAGATCCGCCCGCATTATACTTGATCAAACAACCTCAGAACCTTTCCCTATCCAATCTCACTTATACTATTATTACTATACATTGAACCCTTCCTTCGGATATCTAGAGGCCGCTTCGGGTACGCAGATGACGGCTATTTACTAGCAACAGCCAGGACACACGAGGACTGTGGACGTAAACTTGAAAGCAAGCTCAACCAGACTGTCCAATGGGGATATGAAAATGGTGTTATGGTTGATAACACGAAGTACGCAACTTCAATACTTTCATAATAAGAGAGAAAGTATATAGAGCCATCATTACACGCGGGAACATACGTTGTGAATCCAAAAGAACATGTTCGCTGGCTGGGTGTTATCTTTGACAGGAAATTAAATTGCAAGGATCAAGTACGCAGAGCATGTCAGCGAACAAGAGTAGTAACAGACTACGTGAAGCGTTTAAGCAACACTATACGTGGAATTCATCCTTCAATTAGAAAAAACGGGGGCTTTACCGGGAACTGCGCTTGCCTTGTTTTTCCACGGCTCCGAAAGTTTGGTATGGACCGAAAACCTCTGCATGGGTGATAAATCAAGTCCAGGCCACTATCAACCAGGCTGCCCGGGCTGTACTACCAGTTTACAAGACTACTCCCACCGCAGCACTTCTCCGCGAGATAGGCTGGGGGTCTAGATATTACTTGGCTGAACCGATTTCGTGATCGCCTAGCTGCACGCATAGCGGCCACAGACCTAAACATCCCCTACGTYRCCGCTGGAACTCACCGCACTTCAAGTGGATTAGACAACGCCAAGCACCTTGAACTTTCCTGTGATATCATCCGCCCTCCTTGGGAAAAAACAGATACATCTATCGCAAAACTTAAAATTGGAGCTGTTGGACGTGCTAATGGAGCTGCAGAGCATAAAAAATGGATAAAAACACGTGAGCATAAGCTGCTTGACTTTTCTATTTACTCAGATGGTTCAATCAACAAAGAAGGTTCTGCAGACGCCGCGTACTGTATCTTTCGGGGTCCTTCTACAGAGATGACACATGGGTTTGTTCCTCTCGGACAAACGGTTGAGATATATGATGCAGAAATTCACGGAGCATTAGAAGGGCTAAAGGCTGCTCTAGATCATCCGATGGCTAAGTTTGCCAMTGATTTGACTCTCTATCTTGACAACGAAGAAGCTGCCCTTAGATTACATACCGGCGTTCCCACACCAACTAGCTCAGGATTGATTGCTGAATTTCAAACACTTAGGAAAAAATGTGAGACAAGAGCAAGATCTAGTGTGGCCAGATCTGGTAAGGTAACCATAAGATGGATTCCTAGTCACACAGATATAAAAGAAAACGATCGGGTTGATAGTCTCGCTAAAACTGTCTGCAATATGCCCACTACACGTACACAAGCATCCATCGCGAGAGCACGCCGATTAATAAAAGAGCGCTACAAAACAGAAATAGCGGCTTACTGGAATACTAATGCTCCAGAGAGGTATAAACGATTAGGGATTGGTATGACCGGCAGCCCACCACAAGAGTTGCGAATCTTGACTCGGAAAAACCTAGGAAATCTTCTCGCCGCCAGATCAGGGCACGGTAACTTTGCATCCTATCACCGCAGATTTAAACACACTGACGCAGACACTCTTTGTTCCTGTGGTCAAGAAAGGTCACCTGAACACCCTTTCTACTGTCGGAAACTTCGTCAAAAAAGGCCACCTAGACCTTTAAACTCTCGTAATCGTGAAGAAGATATCAAGTGGATTCTAGGCACAATTGATGGGGCGCGAGCCTTCCAAAGATGGTGTACGGAGTATAGCCCGTACGAGTAGAACAAGATAATTTTTTTTTAAAAAAAAAAAGAGTAAATTAGTAATTTTCTGATCAGTGTACACGCTAGTCAACAGATTTGACGGGCCTTTGTCCCCTAGCAACTTGTAACATTACGAGAAGTTAGAGTAGATTAATTTGTCGAATTTCAACGAGAGTAACTGCCTGGTAGCTTTAGGCTGCGCAGGCACGCCAAACGCCCCTCGGGAGGCGCGAGGCCGGGCTACGCCCGTGAGCCTGCTTGGCGTTAAATGTTTAATAAATAAATAAATAAGGTTGTGTCATTCTTGCAGTTAAGCTTGGTAAGACATCGAAGTGTTTAATATAGACTGAGGTTATTACCTCCTCCTAGAATAGTCATCTTTTAATTCCAATGTTGAAGTCTTGATTTACGAATATAACAAGTTATTACTATAAAACTCCTAATCTTTACACATGTTAATGAATAGGAGCATAAGGAGCAAGTGGTGTTGTTGTTTACTATACTATCACAATAAACAGGTAAACAATCAATAGGCCAGTCTGTATAGTAACGAGATCATGTATATAATGAGGTGCCTTGACCTGCTATGTAGAGTATCGGTTTATCACATCCTCCTATCTATACATTTAGTAACACACTCATAAATACCCATCTACACAATCCCCTAACTTTTACTAATAATAGTAAGAGTTCCTCTATTGCATTACAAAGGTAATGTCATGTCCTTAATCAGCTCTAAACACTCAGTCGTCTTGGTCTCTCCACCATCTTTCCCTCGGCACCCGTTTACGAAGTAACCCCACAATTGACCCAGGGAATGTAGAGCGAAGGGCCTCTATATTTTTGCCATCTCACAAACTCTGATGAAGATAAGCTTTTGGTGCAAATGGTCAGGCGCTGTGCTGGACTTTCTAGGGGTGATAAGTTAAATTCTTACATGGCTCATTGGCGGAGGATTGCGGCTGCTCGCCGAGGAAGAGTACGGGAGAAGTAGTTGAGGTTTCCTCCTGTCAGGTTTTCCTCTCACTCGTAGCTTTCGGGCTACGGTGAATGCGTTCCTACCTATTTAACCTAATCTACCTAGCGACTGGATGCCGTATTGGGAGAAGTTAGGCACTGGATAGGCGCTGCTGTTGATTGGAGGATCATGCATTCTAGATTGGCCCCATATTTGTTGTGGCTAAATGAGACGTACCATAGATGTAGAAGCTTTAACATGACAAAAGAAGAAGTCGATGGTGATTAGAGAATCTACAACCAACCTAAGTATAAAAGTATGATGGAAGATCACCATCTGCTACTTCTATACTCAAACCTTAGTTTTCTTCTTTTCAACATCATTCTCTATTTCTAAAGTTTTTTATCTCGCAAGATCCGATGTATTGGCATTATTTGGGTATTCCCTTGAGAAGTAAAAACTTATAACTGACTGACAACCGTAGCTTTGCAGGCGCGTCGTAATCTCTGCAATTGAGCGATTTTGAAGTATACAATATAGCTGAAATAGAAAAGGATAAAGTTGATATGACCGAAGAACAAATAGAGGGGAATAATCCTGTATTGTGTAATTCTTGATTTTGTATTGTGTTCCACTTTTTCTGATCGGCTTTTATATACTTCACGTCAGTTGAGTACCTAAATATGTGTTTGATACGAACTTAAAATCGGTATCACTTTGAAAGAATTAAACAGGATTATTAATTTTTAAATCAACAGTAAACGGCAATAAACTGCTAGAGCTCGATAATTCCAAACAAGTATCCTTCCTATCGGAATAGAATCCACTAGTAATACCATAGTTATAACGACCGGCGATTTACAAAATAAAATGCGCCCAGATATATTGAGGAAATACCAATTTAAAATGTACATATTCTGCGACTCACATTAATATCTGATCACGAAAAAAAATACAAGTCTATTCGGTTTTGAAAATCATCACTATCAAATTAATCCTTGGGCCAAGGGCGCCTGACGTTTGCAATAACAAGCTTATGGTCGAAAATACGATTCCATTCGAGGAGGAGATCAGCTAAATTTTGTTGACAAAATGCATAGACTTGTAGAACCAAACTCTTGGATCTTTCTACGACTTGCTTCTTCATCTCTTAAGATATTCCAGGCTGTCCCAAACACGTGAGTGTGAGCTTTTTCACTATAAAAATAGCTAACAAAGAAAAAGAACTATAACACTTCCAAAGTATGGCTCATTTTCAGTTAATTTACTACTGTCAAGACCGTATTTTCTTACTTATGAATTATTGGACCGACAGCCTTCTCAAAAAACTTCTCTCCTCCGTGTTGTTTCCGCCCTTGAAATAAACTCCGATATTATTGCCGAGGAAGATGCTGCAACAAATTCGGAACAAGCTATGACTGATAACGGTGTAGAATGTGAGGCCAGAGGATCTACTTGCAAACCTTTAATGCGATCAAACCGAGAAATAGTTGATTCTGCATCTCGGCAAACCCTTACGATGGCCGAAATCGAAGATCTGAAGAAGATGGGTACTGATGCAGGAAAAGTAATTATTGAAAAGCTTATATCAAGTCATATAGGGATAGAACAGAAGACTTCATTTAGCTTGGCTAAGTACAAATTATTAAAGACAAAAAAGTATTTGAAAAGGTTTACTGTGTTACCAGTCGACATACCACTTTTGACTCAATGGATGATGGAGGAAAAGGACGCTGCAAAGATATTAGAAATCCGAGAGGAGATGCTAGCATTGATTGGAAGTTGGTCAAACGTTCACTTTTCTTCCACGCCTTCGTTCAATTCTAATACTGGCGATGAAAACAAAATAAGTGGACGCTGGCTAGTGGTTGACGAGACTGGAGGGCTTCTAACTGCGTCGATTGCAGAGAGGATGGGAATCCTGTACCCGGACTCTTATTCACAAAGCCCAGAATCTAACCTTTGCGACGAAGTTAACGATTCCATGCCAATGGCTAGAGCTAACACCATCACTCTAATTCATAATAATACGCAGCCTAATCTTAGCCTTTTAAAATATTTCTCTTTTTTATCGGATCAACAATGCCATAATATGAATAGTCCTCTTGCAACAAATCTTCTTCTTATAAACTGGTTACAACTTCTTGCCCCTAATCAAGACGCAACTTATGCGTCACCTATTCCTCAACTAGACGCTGATGAGCTAAGTTCAATGAAGAGTAGTAGACGAGCAGCTTATTACCGAAAACTTCGTCGCTGGAAACGAACGCAGTTTGTTGTTACAGAGACTTTACGTGGGGGTTTTGATGGGTTAGCTGTTGTCTCACAAATGGACCCTGTGAGTTTGTTGAAACCATTACTTCCTCTGCTTAGGGGCGGAGCACAAGTTTGTATATACAGCCCATATGTAGAGCCGCTAGTTGAACTAGCTGATTTATTCAGCACGAGTCGTCGAACTGCTTTTGTCCAGAGTGTGCCTGTAGAATCAGAAATATTTCAATCAGCCCAAGAATCAAGTTTTACTTCCAAAACTTCTGTTGAAAGTACATTACAGCGTTCTCAAATAGAAAATAGTTGTACTAGCTCTGTCGATTTTCCTTTGAATCCGACCTTACTTCTCAATAGTACAGTTCAATCAGCACGTATCCGAGAATGGCAAGTACTCCCAGGCCGCACTCATCCAGTAATGACCGGTCGAGGCGGAGCTGAAGGCTATTTATTCACTGGAATAAAAGTTCTTCCTGCCCAGGGACGGGTGGAATCCAGGGGTAAATTCTCTCGGAAGAGAGCTGCAGTTGAAGAACCTATAGAAATTAATGAAAAGAGATTAAGGTCCATGGAATGACCCTAAACCCGTGGATGTTCAAATCTAAAGAAGTACTGAACCTATTTCAGCTCATCTCTAAATCTGAAAGCATCATATATCTATAAGCGGCGATTTTTGTAAAACATGGTCATCGAATGATACAAAAGAAATGGATTCATTAGAAATTAAAAGCGCCTTGTTTGATACGAAAAATATGAGCCTATATAATTTCATTATCCTTAAACCCTAGGATTAAGATTTGATGTAATAACAAGCCATTTAAAATTGCATCGACCTAGCTTACACCAATCCCAATTCCTGTCTCAAAAACATACTCAGCAGCTATTGTAGTAGAAGGTAGTATTTATCAGTTGTTCTTGAAATGTGTATCAGTCTTTATAGACTAATCTAGCATGTGAGATAAAAACTCCTGATATCTACAAGTCCTAGTTAAGCAGATAACGCTGGCTTCAACCAGCATCTAATCCACGAAAAGACACTGATTTAAGATGTAATTCTTTTTACTGACTTTGGGAGACAATAATGGATTTCAACGATTATACAAGGGAATGCTCATATAGAACTTCGATGGCTGTTTATCTTGAAGCAGAGAAACTACCTTTTAAAGAAGCTGTTTACAAAAATTCTCTACAGGATTTCATTGTAATATCATAAGGGAACCTTTAAGTCTCTATTATATTTTTATTAAATCCTTACTGATGCTTAGTTCTCCATATTGAATCTCGATAACTCCTTCTTTCCCCGCTAATGAAATGATGCAAAATTTTCTATATATACACACTAATCTCAAGTTTCCAAAAAACCTTTATTTGGAATATCTTTATTTATTTATTTACTTAATTTCAGGTCACATGCTCTAGCCCAGTGCTTCTTGAACAAGAGGCCGGTGAAGCTGGCTAAGGCTATGCCAAAGACACAGAGCTTAACTAGTTTCAACCAAACACTACTCAGAGTAGCTACAAATAATTTGAAATAAAACAAGGAAATTGTGTTCGGAGTGTACTGAGCACTTCTCATACTCCGTCACCCTGCCATGCAAACTGCTACGGCTTCTTCCCATTGCTGGATACATGGGAGCGAAAGATGAAGTGTACAATTACCACACATTCTTTTCTTATCCTTCCTTCCAAATTTTTTTCAATGTCCTCTTCACCGTCTCCTCATAGCGTCTCACGGGTTGTCTTCCTCATTGAGAATCCAACGAACCTCTCAGCTTTCTATACATTATTTCCTCCATGATTACTGGAATAATTTTAAGGGAATGCATATCTGACCCTCACTCTGTCCATGCTAAGCTAGTAAGCTTTCAAGCCTAACAATTGAACCCCTGTCGTCACCTATAATCCTAGTCGGCTTTGGTATATTTATTTATTTATTTATCTAGGCTTAGGTCCTAGGCCGAAGCCCTACATTTAACTAAATCCAGGACCGGTAGAGTCGGCAGGGGTCAAGCTCGGAAGCGTGCCTTACTCGCTCATACCATTTAACATGCCTCAAGAGGATGTTATCAATATAGATTAAGAAGAAAACAAAAGAAAAATTGTATAAATTAAATAGTTTTAATAATGTGTGCTAATATTTCCCACATTAGCGTTCATTCTGCCATTTTCTCGTAGCATTAGAATTTTGTGTACTTTCCTCGCATCCAGCAGAGGATTAGTCGATTTCTGTGTTTTCGTAGCAGCCTGTAAGCCGAGCGAATTCTTTAAACTTTTCTAAGCAATCGTGTCCAAGAAGTTGGCTAGTAAAATAGTCAAGTGTCATGTCTTTCCTAAATTTACGTGTGATATGAGCGTGGGTTCTACACCGAATAAAGTGCGCTGGTGAAGTCTCTTGCCCACAGCTGCATTCCAGAGCAGCATTCTTGTGATTGAAGCGACGATGATAAGCTGCGAAATTTCCATGACCTGTTTTGGCGGCTATAAGATGATATAGTAGCCACTGGGGTAGGGAGAGTTCTGGAGGTTTTCTACGACGCATCTGTAGATTCAGATCCCGATATCGGGCTGGGCAAGCAGTTGACCACCACTCGTCTACTAGATTTTGTCGGCGTAAATGCATGAGTCGACGTAAGTAGGCTAGAGTAATACATCCGGGCACTACTTCTCGTATAGGAAGTGTTAATAAAGCTGCCCAAGCTAAAGCATTAGCTTCTTCGTTATCTGAAATATTTGAGTGCCCTGGCAACCATTTAACTTCTACTTTTGCGTTTTGTGATACTTCGTTAAAGACACGTTTGAGCCTTAGGCTTGATGAGGTCTCCCGGTCTTTAATGCCCCAACAGCTGCTTGATTGTCGAAAAGGAACAAATACATTTTCCCCACTATGTCGTGCAAGAAGAGCTGCATACAGTGCTTCAGCTGTCTCAGCTGACAGGAGTTGACGGTAAACTCTCTGAACTCGAGTCATCTGGGTCTCCTCTGGTCGACTTGATATTCTTTTCTTTTTCTCATATTTTTGCGTTCCGACATTCGGGCAAGTGCTGGCTCTTATCCTCAAGGGATAAACTGTCGATATATAGTCATAGCTTGATTGCCTGAGCTTCGAGGTAAAATGTTAAGTTTAGAGTATATCACGTGATACATATTTTGAATATATTATTAGAATCCCTTTGACGTAGATAGAAGAAGATTAAGACAATAGAAAGGAACATCTGATACCTGATATCAATAAAACCATAAGAATGTTCCGACATATACTGTTATATGTGTGTTTTTAAATACATAATAGGTAAGTATTGCTGGTGACGTTGGGCTTAGTAATCAAATATTTTGGCTGTCAGATCAAAAAAATGCGTACTGCTGTCCTTCACCCTATTGAAGGTACGACAAGGGGGTGAGGTGGTGCTAAGACTAACCGAACAAATATTATGATTTTTGATAATTAACGCCAAGCCCGGTACTCAGGATTAACCCAGCCTCGAGCCTCTCAAGGCATTTGGTGTGCCGGCGGCGTAGCCTACAGCTAAGAAAAACATAATTAGGATTTATAAATTATTTTACCTTCTATCAGAGCAAGGTGGTGTGGTGTAATGGTAGCACGTGACGTTGTGGTATAACTTCATATGAACACATCGAACCCGTTTCAATCTGGGTTCGATTCCCAGCACCGCCAGAAACATGAATCGAATCAATACATTTAATTTTATCCTCATTTTTGAGCATCATGATCAAGTGAAAATGTACGACATATTATGAAGCGAGCGTTAAGATTCGCATAACCTTGAATATTTTTTAATCATAATATCATTTTAATTGTCATGATACAGTAAAAAAAAAATTGCTGGTGGCCCACTGAGGAAAGGAATTTAACGTTAAAATTTATTTTATGTTTAAAAAGAGTTTTAACCCTAAATTAACTATGAATTAACCGTCATATGAAACCAGGTTATTCCACTATAATAGTTTCCCTTCCTTGGGACTTCCCACTGTCTTTTTTGATTTTCCAGAGAAGTGAAAAATAATAACAAACTGATTCCTTCAGCCTAATCACTTCCCATTCTAACTATTCTACGTGATCATTACTCAGTAGTATATGCTCTTTTAATAGATCATGAGCATCGGTTGCTAGGCTTATCAGGTTGTTCACTCGAATAGAAAATCCGATCTCCTGCGAAGACGATATATCGACTTCAAAACTCTTCGGCCTGTGACCGATAGGAAGGCTGATTGATCTGTACTCAATAGCCCGAAGTATCTTAACGATAGAAGTACGCGTAGATTAACGCGATTTATTTATAACTCATAAATAAAACACACTTATTTCATACCTTATCTCCACCGCCACAATGCATAACCACTATAAGAACTTTGAAAATTCGCAGATCCCTAAACTTACTCGACTTATTTATGAAAATTGGTTTCGAAGATTGACTATAAAACTAAAAGGTAGGGATATATTATTTGTCATTGAGCAGACTCTATATCAATATGCTTGGATAAGCAAGAAAGAAGAGGGTGTAGCATCAAATTATGTAGCTGGCCAAGTCAAAGAAAAGAACTCTGAGATTGACAACCTCACCTCAGATTTTAGCTAGATTTGAAGGGATTTGGAATGTTGAGAAAAGACCTCTTTAC
>CACM01003284.1:0-12233 GCA_000208805.1 Erysiphe pisi
TTTGTTACTAAATTTATCTATTTACAAAATWAATTTTTAGTTTTTCCGACCTTAGTTGTTTCACAACTTGGATTTTGTATTTCAGACCACAAACATATGTGACCATTTCAATCCCTTGGAGACTTGAACATTATCATAAACATATATGATAATTTKACTTTCTTATACTACTTCTATCCATTTTCATCAACAATGTTTCAAGTCAGTTCGAGCCTTGGGCACAATCCATCATGCAACAAGTCCGCATGAAATCTATCCCGGAAGATTCACGAACATACTTGGAGGAAATCATTGCAAGTCTGATAGATGAGGCAAGAAGGA
This sequence comes from Erysiphe pisi, assembly GCA_000208805.1. NCBI lineage: Eukaryota > Fungi > Ascomycota > Leotiomycetes > Helotiales > Erysiphaceae > Erysiphe > Erysiphe pisi. The sequence continues at coordinate 322 of CACM01003284.1, forward strand.
TTGGAGGTGTTAGTAGTGCTGGTGGTGTTGGAGATAATACAAATACAGCAATGACTGCACGCAAGCCCGCAAAATCAAAACCAATCTGCAAGTACTGCGGCAAAATACACAAGTCGGAAAATTGTTGGCAGGAGTTCCCAGAAAAGAAACCCAGTGCTCGATTCTCGACGGCTAATACTGTTGAAAATATAGATCTGTAATCATGCTAGCGCTATTTTGTAAAACTTGTGCATTGGTAAAGTGACGACGCTAATCAATATACAAGGGGTAAAATATAAGCAAGGGTAGATGAATATGTAGCACGGGTCACAATGGTACAAAGCTATGTACAAGGGGTATGACTCTTGCATGAGACCATCATGGGGCTTCATTGTGCATGGGTCAAGAAATTCTGAGTGCTCATAGACACTAACTGTAATAGCGCGCCTAATCACGCTAGTAGGAACTAGTGGATTGCTTGAGCGCACTAAGAATGATCGCCGGTGGAATAGTTTGGGTCTCCCACTTTTGTAATTTCCTCATTCACTTCACTTTCTCTTTCCACTAACCCTGTCACTCAATATGTATATAGTCTTGTATTCCCACCACTTTCATTCACAATCATCATTACATTCCTTATCTCTATTCAGTTATTATTATCTAAATATTACTTCAATATAATAATTCTCTATCATCTTCACCATCAGAAACAATTGTTCACTATCACATTACTTATAAAATATAATTCTCTACCCTATTGGTGAATGTAATTTTATAACCTTTAATATATGCATCTAACTGATCTTTTCCACAATTTAGCGAAATCTTTGAACGCAGAATTTAGATTGGTGCCAGGTCACTCTAGAATTTGTGGGTATGAAGCAGCGGACGTGGAAGCCCGTGCTGCGCTAAGATATTTACCCGAGAGAAATACTCAGCCAGGCATAATCACTCTTTCTTACTTACGCCGGCTTATGCAACAGTAACGACAACAGTTGGTAGTAAAATGGTGGTCCAAAGTCTTTCCATCTCGATATCAAGACCTGGACCTTAAAATGCGCCGTAGGAAGCTACCCAAACTCTTTACCTCGGCGGCTGCTCCATAAACTGTTAGCTGCCAGAACAAGCCATGGTGACTTTAAGTAGACGCTAACCTAGAATGCGTCTATGGAAAGGAAACAAGTCCTACCCACTTTATTAGTAGTCGACGGTACCGTACGCGAATCAAATGCGGAAATTCCGACACGGTATGAATATGGATGTCTTTAAGACGAACTCCTTGGACATAATTGCTCTAAAYATTTTAAAGAATTTGTAAGGATCACAGGCTGCTTTGATAGCCAAATATCTGACTCATCCTCTGCTGTACGCGAGGAGAGTTAATAATTATATGCCAAGACAGTGAATGGCGGGTTAGAACTTGGTGTGAGAAATGCTGGGCTAATCCCTATATTGTTTTTTTTTATTTTATATGTATCTTTACTCTTTCTTTATTTCTTTCATTCTTATATTTTCATATATTTCCTACATTTTATGTAAATAACGGGCGCGAACGAGTAGGGCATGCCTGAGGCCATGATCCCAACCGGCTCCGCCGGTCCTGAACCCAAAGTGGAAATAGGGCAAAAGCCTAGGACCTTAAGTAGAATAAATAAATACCATATAAAGCCCCATTTTTAATTCGCATGGACACGATTATTATCGTAGTGATATACAGTAGAACCTGTCTAACTTAATAACCTGTCTAACTTAATAATTTTTGCCGGTCCCGAGCTGAGACTAGAGAGCTAACTTAATAACCTCTGCAAGTTAATAATTAATAATTTTCTCAGGTCCCAAAAATTTTTTTAAATAAGAAATTATTAAGTTTCCTGATATTCGGTCTATACATTAATTATATAAACTTAAACTAAAGGGGTGAAAAGTAACTGTCTATGGATCTTTGCATTTTCTTTTTGATGTTATGGCATTGCAAAGCGTCACGAATCTGCTTCACGTGGCTAAAGATTGCATGGCTTGTATTATCCTGTTGCAGGAGATAAAGCTCCACTTGTTTTATTGATTCGAGAGCTTGCGATATTGAAATTCATAGCACTTCTTCACTATCATCCTGATCATCAACATGCTCATTAACAGGGCATTGAGCTGAGATATGATTTGTTTCTCTTACACTATTGATTATCTCATTGTCTTCTGGAACATAATGAGCATTGCCCTCTTCTGCATAGTTGAGTAAATTACGGATATCCATTGGATTTTGGTAATGTAGTTTCCTTCCTAGCTCACACAACTGCTCTGCAACCTCTTCCAAAACAGCGCTTTCCACACTGCAATTTTCTTCGACAGGCACTTCGGCATTTGGCAGCGATCTATAATTGCAGTGCTTGAAAGAATTGGCAATAGTTTCCATTTTGACCATTTTCCATGCCTCAATTGACATGAGGATTGCTTCCAAAACGTCTATTTTAGCTGGTTCCTCTTCTCCCTTTTCTAAAGCATCCAAAAAGCGGCAATGGAATCGTATGCGGTAGTGGCATTTAAAGGTCCTGATGATACCGGCATCACAAGGTTGAATCTTTGAAGTGGTATTGGGGGGAAGGTAGAATACTTCAACGTTACTCAACACTGGTAAGTTCTCAATGGCAATATGGGTTGAGCATTTGTCCATGATAAGTAAAATTTTTTTGCCCTTGGTTTGCATTCTGCAAGGAGAGTGATTTTAGTATGATGTTAAGCACAGGTGTTCAAAAATAACTTAACTCTGATATTCACCTCTTGTCCAGCCATTTTATCCATTTCTCAAAGATAAAACTGGTCATCCATGCTTTTTTATTTGCATTCCAATCAAAGTCAATGTTGCCCAAATTAATATTTTTAAAGCAGCGTGGCTTGTAGTGCTTTCCGATGATCCACAGGGGCAGCCTGTCACTGCCATCTGCATTGCAGCAAATGACAATACTGAAGCGTTCTTTGCTTTGTTTTCTCCCCTCAAGCTGTTTAGTTGCCAAACTATGATCACCCTAACGATTGTTTTTAAGTTAATGTAAAGTTGAGATTTACAAAATTAAAATTAAATGTTTTATAATTTACCTGCATCCTGTAAAATAATCCAGTTTCATCCATTTTATATATGACGTTTAGCTCATATGCATCCAATTTTTTCCGAACTTCAGGGAGGCTTTGAGCAATCAAATCCATATCAACTGAGCCACTTTCTCCAAACCACCGAAATGATTTGATGTTATGACGCACTTTAAATGATTCAAACCAGCCATTGGAGAAAACGAATGTTTCGTGATCTGGATAGAGTGCATCCAAAAAGCGTTGCCCTTTATCTTTTATAAAATCACCATTCATGGTTGACTTTTCCTGGTGGGCGACAAACCATTCAGCAAGAGCTTGCTCCATCATTGGGTAGCGCACAGTCTTTGGCACTTGCCTGACAGTTTGGCATTATTCTCATCTTTGTCCACAAGGGCAGCTGATCTCTTAAGGGTGTTGGAGATTGTTCCTTGTGTAAATTTAATACCATGTTCAACTTCAAGCCAACTCATCAATTCTCTGTGAGAAAGCCAAGGCTCCTTTATTTTCGTATTACAGAGATCTTTCCTAATTTTCTCTGTCATAGTAACATATGAGCCTCCTTTCTTTGGCATTTTGCAATAAGGTAGATAATCTTCGTCTGTGTTATGATTTACACGTCAAACAAATCAGCACCATGTATCAAGGTTTTAAGGGGTTGTGGGAATTTAAAGAATTTACATGTCGAGCGATCCTATTGGTTCCTGTCTAACTTAAAAACCTGTCTAACTTAATAAGTTTTACCGGTCCCGAGGGTATTAAGTTAGACAGGTTCTACTGTAGTACAGGATGCACGAACCATTCTACGCTGTCACGCTTCGTATCCCAGAGGATTTACATTTTATGATTGGTTATTAATCTACATAGGCCAATTAGATGACACAGGCTCAGACAATCTAGGCTGTCATTGGTACAAACCTATTTATGGATTACCAGGTGTGCATGGCCTTGCCATTTCGGATAATTCTGCCAAGGAAATTTTCTCCAGTGAGATATCGTAAAATGAATGATCCGCCAATCAGATACATCAGAGTTGGGGTTTTGGTCCCGCATGTTTTTCTAATATATAATTGAATAGAAAATAGATTAAATTTAAATAGGGAGTCAGTATACTAAACTTTTTCGGTAACAACCCCCCAGTACAGAATTCTGATTGGTGGGATTCAGAATCTATGGGCTAGCTCTAGCGTAGTCCATGACAGTTGCACTATCGACAGGCCACTTCCTTGCTGAACATTTCTTAGCGCTTCTAAAAGGGGACAGACTATTTAATCTGTACTGATGTTGACATAGCAACCAATTTGTATTTATGGAGCAAATCAAACTGAAAGTTAGGATTAATTGCGTGTTCAATTTCTTTGCCTGAAGAATTGTTGAAAACTCAATATACAGAGCATTCCCTTTTATTTGTTTTGTTTAATTACGTCCAAATATTTTTCGCCAAGCCTACGTTCAAGCTTTGGCTTGTATTTGTGCACGCCATTCGGCGATTATGATTCTCAGTTATCGCAACTTTGGACTCTAGTTGTATGTTACCTAAATTTATTCAGTACATTTGACGACCTCTTCACTGACCAACTTAAAGTATCATCTATACAACATCACCTAACACTTTAGATTGCATTCAATCAAATTTCCGGATTAAAGCTTATATTTACATATGAGCGGTCGACTGACTGGGCCTATTAGACAGCTACTCTCTAGAATCTACTACTACAGCATTAATAGCTTATTACGTTGGTCTGATGGTGTAGAAGGAAGTAGCATATTAGAAACAGCTTCGGCTTGCTTGCTGTGGACGTAATTTGATGGTCTTATAGGATAAAATTGTAATGAATAAGAGATAAAGAAAAGTGGAAATCCGACTTACTTGATGTCCCAAGAAGAATAACAAGTGTTTCTCTATTAGAATTTTTAGTTCTAAAAACCATAAATTTTATATTCTGAATTCAATCGTAATGATTATGTATTTTCTAGAGCTACTTTTAATCGTTCAGACTGTTCTTTTTCAACCTGGGCTTGTTCTGCTTTGATGACGGCTAAATCTTCTAGCTCCAAGTTTCCCAAGCGCTGGAACTCATCAAGATCGATTTCTTCTGTTTTAATTCCCATAAGAACTCTGTTCACTTTTTGTGGATTACATTTTTCTTCAGCATTAAACTTTAGTTTTATTTGACGTCTACTGCGATGTGGAAACATCTTTGCAATCATTTCAAAATCAGTCCCAAACATACGGAGCCCTTTCCAGAATAATTCATTAGAAGGTGCGTCCCAATGCTGAGAACGTTCTCGTTTTAAATAATTACCGCACGTGATGACACGGGTGAAATCATTTTCTTCAACAACATCCTCGTCTCCAAAGACATTTTGTCGTGCGATTTTATGACGGTCAATATGTAGAGATTGTTCATCAGTAACAATTTGGCCATCGACAATTCGGATTCTTGGACCTGCCGTAGAAACCGGCGGTGGTATGATATCACTTTTTAAACTTGGCTCAGCTTGTCTTTTTTTTTCATGATTATGATTTTCATCACTTCCTCCATGAATAAACTCATGAATTTCTGGGTTGTCTCGCTTCATCTTAGCTTTGATAGCATCTTGCTTTACCCGTGCAAGGCGTCCCATTATTTCATCATGATTCCTCGACTTTTTGCCGATACGAAGATCACGGCATAGGTCTTGCATAGTTATGACCGAAGGATCAATCTTTTTCGTCTCAGCTCCTTCTGGTGTACTTTCACGTCTTTTTCTTTTCCCTCGGCCATTTTTCTTCTGAATTTTTTTTTTCAAGTCATTTAGTGTCTCATTATCTAGCACCTCACTTTCCACGACTGGAGTCTTTTTATTGTATTTTCTTTTGACCCTAGGAGTCGCCTTAGCTAAGTTATGTGCTTTATCTTTTTTCTGTCTCTCTTGAGGTAATTCATTTGGTAATTCTTGAGATATTTCATGTCGTATTTGTTGGGGTATTACAAGTGGTGTTTCTTGTGATTTTTCTTGTGATTTTTCTTGGAGCCTTTCTTGTGGCTTTCCTCGTGGTCTTTCTTGTGGTGTTTGTACCGAAATTAATCGGTTTTCACTACTCTCTAAGCTGTTTGCATCAACCTGCGACGGCGAGGGCGTTGGATAAGCTGGCTGACAAAGTGGAGTATTTTCTATAATATTTTTGGGTATTTCTACAGAAGGTAACTGGTTTTCACTGCTCTCTAATCTATTTACATCAGCCTGCGTTGGCGAGGGCGTAGGATAGTTTGGTTGACTATGCTGGGAATTTCTTATTATCTTTTTTGGTGCAAAAATCTTGCTTCTACCCTTAATCATCTTCGGCGCTGAATATAAATGGGTATAAATTCAGTACACTTTTAATGACAAATGAATCATGGGGATTATTCACTTCCTTCCTTGCCAAACAGAAGTAAACATCTAATTTGGGTTTTTTCTAACCGCTATCACGCTAGGGCCTCTAAGCTAGGCCAAGAAAAGACTAATTCGAATTCCACTTTCAGTGAGAAATATGCCTTCTTGACTGATTAAGAGACATTTCTGTTCCGCGAATTAACATCATTTCACTCCAACGCCACCGATCCTTAAGTTTAAAATGCACCAATGTATTGTGTTTAGAGAAAGATATAGAGAAGCCCCGACTAGTTGACTTTGATTCAACATATCTGCTAGGCGAGTATAATCTCGTATGAGGATTGCAACATCTTTTCYAACCGCATCATCCAGCCGTCGAAATGGAAGATAGGAAAAGAGCCGCAGGTGATGATCTAGCACCTCCCATGAAACGACAAGCATTTATTGGAAAGACTTCAGGACATGATTCTGATATACCTTGGGCAAGTGACTTAGAGGTAAGTCGAGGCCAATTTTCAATTTTACAAAGTCGTCTCAAAATTCAATGACATATTCAAGTACATGATTTCTTTTCAGTATTGAAAAATTTACTTGTATTGAAGCCCGAAAAGTAATTTGATGCTTATTTTATTTGAACTTTGCTAATGCGCAACTTGCTATCTGCAGCATTTTGCTCTGCAAATATTTTCTCTCTTCAAAAGTACATATATTCTCCCATGCCTGCCTGAAATGGTTTCTCGACACGATAATGGGAAGAAAACGTAGGATGTAAGTGCTGACACATTGGTAACAGCAATATCAAAAAGATGCTATATATCGACAGATGCTTGAATATAAGCGCGAGAAAGCAACTTTAGAAACACAACTTAAAGATATACGCAAAATATCATTAGATCATGATGATCACCTAAGGATAGTCGATGCGTGGTGGGAGCAGGTGACAATATTTCATCTCTGTGATTGTTAAATATTCTAATGGCAAACTAGCTTCTCGATGAAATCAAATTACTTGTAGAAGATGAGATTCCATCTAATGAAGATATTGATAGTAAGAGAAACAGATTTTTATATTTTAATATACACTCAACATAAATATAGGATCATTTCCGACTGCACTCAATTTCAAGGGCGCTGAAGAATTTCAAACCCATCTGGCTTCCAAAGCAAAGCATATAAAAAATAAACTCGGCACAATTTTTACTAATCTTAATGCTGCTCGCGGTCGTCCTTCAGATGATGTTCAAAAGTTAACAGGCTCGCTTGACTGATCTCTTGGCTCGACAGAAAGAAAGTGTTGTAAGGATTGATAGGTTGCAGACTGAAAAGGAAGAACTCACCCAGAGATTAGAAGAGTCCTCACTCCGCTATATAAAGGCTGAAAAAAGACTTGACCGAGCAAAAAGTGCCGCAGTCGCAAAATTAGAAAAACAAGCTATTTCAGGGTCTGGTAACAACCTAAAAAATGGTATCAGCAGTATTGAAGATGCAGAGAAACTAAACGGATACCAGGAGGACTCCGAAAAATCGCGAATTGCTTATGAAGAATCAGTTGCAGTCGTGGCAAAGCAAAATGAACAGCTCCAAACCATTTTAGCCGAGAATAAATCATTAACGGAACAGCTCACTGCTGCAAATACCAAGCTGAGTAGCCTTAGTGAAGAGGATTTTGCCCGAACAGATCTGTTTAAACAAATACGGATCCAACATGATGATATTATTCGTCGTATCAATCATCTTGAAGCTACTAATATTCAATTACGAGAGGAAGCTGAGAGGTTTCAGGCCGAACGTACAGCATATCGTGTTCAGATTGAGAATGAGGCTGATATTCTCACTGGTGAGCTGGAAAGTCAATTACAACGTGTGGAACAAGATTTAATCCGGATTCGCTCAACAAGAGATGAATTAAATGCGGATTTGAGTATACGAAAAGCAAGCCAGGATCAAAGCCGGTCCTCTAGCGAGCATCTAAAAGATCTAATCGCTGCTAAAGATGATCGGATATCATCATTGGAACTGGAGAATGAGAGACTTCGATTGCAAGTTACAGAAAAATCTGATATGCAAAACTCCAAACTCGAACTAGATGATCTGAACTTTGATCAACTCAAGAAAAAATATGAAATTCTTGAACAGGAATTCAGCGCAATCAATAAAGAAATGCCTGCCCTACAAGCTGCATGGAGAAAGGCTTCTTCGTTAGCATCCAAAAAGATATCTGACCTAAAATCACTGGAGGAAAGAGTTCAGGTTCTTTCTGCAGAAAAAGCAAAAGCAGATCAAAAATACTTTGCAGCACGCAAAGATATGGACACACGGACACAAGAAGTTAGAACTCTAAAGGCGCAAAACTCGAAGAGCTCAGAGATCATTACTCAATTAAAGGAAATAGAGACTTCTAATAGAACTTTGCTTAGTAACCTTGAGAAACAGCTCAGCGATACTAGGCAAGCTAATAATTCAACTATTAACGAAAATAAGAAAATGGAAGGGATAACTCGAGACATGACCGCTAAGGTTGACATTCTTAAGGCACAGATAACAGAATTAAATGGCATGCTTAAATTAAAAGACTCGATATACTCAAGTACAAAAGAACGAATCTTAACAGCCGAGCAAGAAATAGAACAACTTCGAGTAAAATACGATACTACTCACAAGGAAAAGGAGCAATGGAGAATCAAAAGTCTAAATAACCAATCTGGTGATGAGGAAATGTTACGGGTAAGTCAACTAATGATTGATTCTGTTGATGCTAATTTAGTAAGTCTTTCGCTTTATGTACCATTTGTCGCAAGGATTTCAAAAATACAGCTATCAAAGTTTGTGGCCATACTTTTTGCAATAATTGCGTTGCTGACCGGCTTGCCAACCGAATGCGAAAGTGTCCTAACTGTTCCAGTCCTTTCTCTTCGAATGATGTCATGACAATTCATATGTAACAAGTTTATCATTTAGTAAGAAGATCATTGATTAGATTTCTAGCAAAGCCTTCAATCATGGCAAAATTATAAAAGTCTCAAATCAATTGGCAATTCGATAAAGGATCTCATTTTACATTCTTGTTCAGGCTATTTTTTTATTCACTACTAAGAGCTACATTACATTTAATTCAATAGGTGATCCTCCTATGAGTAATAACTAAATTTCTCCATGGAAACAACACTGTTTGTTTTTGTACGATTATGAATGTGATCACTAAGTGTTTATCAACGTCTCGAAGTAGATCCAAAACCTGTACTCTCGTAATTCACTGACCTTGATGAATTTGAAATTCTACTTGACCTTGTTTCTCTGTCTGATTCATTTGAAAATCTTTCTCTCCTCTCAGGAAATGTAAATCCACGATCAGAGGCTCTATTACCTGCCATATATCCTGCGGCAGCCCCTCCCAATGCCCCGGTCCAGAATCCTGGTCTCCATCCTGCTCGCTGCTGATCGTTAACGTATCTTTTGCCCGAATAAGGGGGAGGCGGATCCCATGGGTATCCACCGTCACCACCATCACCACCACCTCCTCCCCATAATCTACCTAAGCGGCGAGAATAGTTACTAGCCGGCCATGCCCTGATTGCTGAATAAAGTATCCAAAACAAAATTCCTACGAAAGCAATAGTGAATAGGGGGTTATGAAAGCACCATTCCACTCCTCTAAATCCATTGTGCTCTCCAAATTTCTTCACTCCTGCTTCAGTAAGGAGGAGTCGGTATTTGACCCCACAACTTCCTTTCAATATGTATTTATCATTTGGGTTTGAGTAACCTTCGCAAGCGACATCTGTACTTCCGAGCTTGAACTCACGAGGAATAGTTGCAGTGCATGACCACTCAACATCCTCTGGATTATAGGCAGACCCTTCATTCTTGCAGCGCATCAAATCTACTTTATAAAATGCACAAGCTGGCCCTGTGCATGTCAATTGTGGGATAGCAGGTACACGCCGATGGGTTGTTTTGGTGTCGGCCCGTAGGGTAAGAGTGCGCACTTGAGAAAGTAATACGGCATTTTTAGGTACTGCAGCATAAATATTTGAGCCTAGGAGTAAAAGTATTGGCAGTTGCGAAAGTCGCATATTAATAGTATTTGGTACCTTATCCTGTGTCAAGCAAAAGTGTAGGTTCTTGATAATGGAACTGGTTAAAAACAAATTCAACTAATATGAAGCCCTTGTCATCTCGTCGTGAAAACATATAAGGAATGCGTGAATAAACTGTAGACTTCTAGACTTCTATAGAAGCGCCTAGAAAGCTTTGACCTATGTTAAAGTATGTGGGAGGTGACGACTGGAAAACTCAAGGATTAAGACTTCATAATCGTTTCTAACAAAACACGAATACATTTTGAAATCCAGATCCTTCGGTAACTATGCGCCACAGGATTACCCACATTTTTGATTCGATAGAATCGATTGATTTAAATAGCCTAGTAATTAATCAGAATTCGATATCGACTGGAAATCCTATAAAATCTGCTAGAGAGGAAAGAATTACGTTGAACATCGATGAACTGCCTACAGAGATCTTTCGGCTTGTGGCAGTGAGCCAAGAACTACACGTTAGATGGGTTGCAGAAAAGTCATATAAAAAACAAGACCCTTTACCTCCATTCTCAGTCCTGGATTTCATCTGCTTTATACGCCCAAGAGAGGTAGCAAGTCATTGGCTTCACTATGTTCTCTGCTAAAAAAAGCTTTTGGAAAGATTGATTGTGTAAATCCTGGAGTATGATATCCTTATGTGCTAATAACTTAACCTGACACATATTAGCATTCTTTCACCGCGTTGCCAGCGAATCAATTCTTCAATCACACTTCCTATCATTATTACACATTGATGCCATCAATTTCAAACTTTTCAGAATATCTAATTTATATTACTTGTTCCCAATTTTCATCCGACTTAGCTGAGAGATGTGCAAAGCAAGTCGCTGATTTTACGACAGCTGCTTACATTGAAATTTCCTTTATTAATTCTAATTCTCTAGTCATATCTAGTTTCAGGCCAGTCGATACTCAATTACTTTCGGTTACGATTCTTAATGATATAAGGCCGAAAACTCGATATGAGATTGGTCTATTGGCACCTGAGCCATCACAAGAGGATGAACCACTTTCGTATGAAGGGTTTTTAATTGTGGCTGGTGAGGATAGCAGACCAAAGCCGACTAGACTTTTATTTCAATCACGCCACCGTTTAACTGACGTTAATTTTCAATCAAATTTCTTAAAGCCAAGTGGCATGCATCCATCTCTTGAGATAAAAGTATCAGATATTACACACCCTGTTCAGAATCAAGAATGTGGGCTTTATGTCTACCTAAAATTCCCACGCACTATTTTTTTGGATAAGTATCAATTCTTGGATGCTTTGTTTCTCGCAGACAAGAATATATCAGTGCTTGCTTTTATTGATGAAACGGTTGATTTAGAAGCCCCAGAATATATTATTCCTTCATGGGGCTCTTCTGCTCTTATAAGACTTGCCACCCCAGC
>CACM01003250.1:0-14436 GCA_000208805.1 Erysiphe pisi
AAATATTGGGACCGGCAAAAATTATTAAGTTAAGAAATTATTAAGTTAGACAGGCTCTACTGTACCATCTTTATTTACAGCTGAGAAATGGATTCCTCAAACTCATTCTGTTCAAAATGCTGCACTGCACGCGCTATTGAAGATTTCAAAAAAAAAATAGAAAAGGGAATATAAACAAAACCTGTATTCGACATTTAAAAAAGCGAGAAGTGCCTTCCTTTGATCAGCGGGATGAGTTTAAAAGAGTAATTGAAACTTGGAGTTAACCGATATGAGTCCAGTCTGTCTACCTTCGATAGTTTAAAGGAGCTGATAAAGTTTAAATAGTCCCAAAATCTTACCTTAGATATCGAATATATTTTTCATATAGATCAATTGCCAGTCGCCTTTGGCTCCCAGTTAGGGCTAACAAAAGAAGGAACCCAGGATCGAGCGCCTTTGAATTAGGCAGTAAACCAGCTTGTCAATATTATTTGGTGTAGCTGTGGCTTTCGATTCCGTTGGATTGGAATAAGCTCTAATCTGTATATGTCATATAATTACCGTTGCTGTCAGGACTTATATCTGAATAAAGACTCTTCCTCGAACAGAGTGCGAGATAGAGCGCAGATAAATAGGTTTGACTGCAACAGAAAGCTCATAATCGAGCCATCACTGGACGATCGAACTCTGTCTATCAAAATATACCCCCTGATTCCCAATGAAAATTGTACTCTACGTTCTCCTGAAACTATACATCAGGAGTCCTCTAATGAGATGTATATGTGGTGTCGTGAACTTAACTACTCTCGTCTGTGGGCCTATTTATTTACGAATTGGTATAGGCCTGAGCAATGTAAGTTATGGGCTCGCTCTTCAAATCTTGAAGAAATCCCTATCCTAAAAACAACAATGATTGTTGAGTCGCACTAGCGTAGACTAAAGCACAGCCATCTCCATCGCTTTAATTGACCGGGCATTGGCCTGGTGGTTTGGATTTCGACATCACGCTCGATTCCAAAAGGAATCAAGCAAATGAATGCAATTCAAAGTGGAGACGTTAGAAATGCAGTTGCTAGTTGGCGGAAGTCCTTCAAGCAATACTGGAAGCGGAATCAAAGCCAAGACGTAAAGCCTCAAATCCTCCCAATGTACCATACCGATGCAACGAGATGGCGTTGTGGATGCGAGGCATTCCTCGTTAGCCGTTTCTTATTTTGTAAGCATATAGTGTGCTTTTTTGAAAAACCCCAAGATCCCATCAAGTTCTTCGGTATAATAAGCCGTCAAGGGTCTTGTCCATTCTGGACTGAAGAGCAACTTGTCTTACGCACAGAATTTAGGGCCTTAGAGAGTAATCATACCACTAGCATTTCTGAAGAGTCAAATGTAAACTCGAACTCAGATTCAGATTTAGATTCGAATTCTGATAGCTATGAAGACTTTGAGGACGAAGCTCCTAAAACATACGATTATCCTGAATTTCGGTGTCAATGATGCAGCGTGCTATGGAAATTTGTGATGAGTAAGAAGCTCGCCGCAACGAAAAATTAATCGAAAGTAACGCTACTAATCAAACTTTAGTGGAAGAAGTCCATCAAATAAATAATCATCGTACAATGCTATTGACATGGACTTGTAGTAAACATCCGGCCACAATGTACTATGACTAAAATAATTCATTTATTCTAGCATTATTTAGAGACATAGATAAACATAACTTTTGTACTAAGTTAGATTTTCAAAAATGTATTAATTTCGGTTTCTTAAGTTGTTATTTAGAGTATAATGCGGAATTTTAAGTGAACCTTTTTTTTCTATTCACTATTTTTTACTTTTGACAAAAGAAAAACTGATAATTTGATAATTTGATAAGAAATCCTCTGAGTCAAAGAATACATGTTTAGATCATGTTTGAGAAATATCTTTCTATGAAATGTTTGGCTAGGAAAAAATCAAATTATAGTTATCGGACCGTATCTCGTCGACACGGTGACTTTTCCTAATCAGCAGAATTATGTGAATTTATAAATGACGTATGCTTTTTTATTTTTTTTAAATGTCGTATTTTCAGGGTACCCATGCTAGACGCTAAGCTGTATTTTGGACTCGCTCACGTCCTACCTAGCCCTGTATCCATTCAAAATCCAAATTTTCTGCAAAAGTTGCCTGGCCAACATGAGTGACAATTTGCTTGGCTTAAAACACCAGTGATTATGTACACCAATTATGAGACTGTATAATATTACATATTTTACATTCTCATAGCTATTAAACACTTACTGCCTGTCTTGTCTTATGATTTTAGACCAGGAAATGTGGGCACATTAATATAAGATAAAGATATAAGTTTCTAAAGTAACCCTTAATGCTAACAGCAGTGTTACGGTTTAACTACTAGTGCTGAGCTAATAAGTATATAAAGGTAGCCAATCATTCGCGAAACCTATAATTAGGCTAAAATAAAGGTCATGAAATTGAGTGGGCGTACACCCTATCGATAGAGTACTTCAAATTCTTGAAAGCGACAACTTTTGGCATTAGTATATTAAGGATAATGATGATACACTCAAGACTTTGTTTTTTGTGTAAGTCTAGATATGGTTTAAATTTATAAAGAAGCTAGACAAGTGCTAGTTATAGATAGCATATATAAAAGCAACATCTACAACTTTCCATTATTTTGTATCAACTTTATCACATTTATATGGCAGACATTTCCTTTGGTACCCTGTCTAATAGCTAGGAGGAGACAAGCCGACCACTGCTTTGCTACTCTGGAATTCTTAGATAGTGCGTTTGAGGAGTTAAACTTGAATGTTCCTGCAATAATTAATTATGATGAAGATCAAGCAGAGATGAATGCTTTCGAGGCCATATTTCCTAACACTTCAACAATGCCATGTACATGGCATATGAACACTGATGTGGAAGCGACTATTATGGAAAATAATTGGAAAAAGGTCAATTAATGGCCACTGGTGGCCGTCAGAATCAGGTCAAGTATTTATGAATTTCTATCATCGTTGTATTAATACAAAAAGTGAAGTGGAATTTGACCAGAAATGACGCTTTTTTTTCAATACGCTTGTTTAATCGCCTATGTAAATATTCTTAGATTTGTAGGGAGATGGTATTACTTACTCCTACTCGTCAATTCTGGCAGGAATATGTATCATGTCTTGAAAGAAATTGATGGTCTCACAAGACAAAACATGTGAAGTCTTCGACGGATAGACTCTTACACCATGGCTTTCGATAACGTCACCGGCAGGAGGCGGTTATGCCGTTCTGTAGGGTTGGTTTTAATCAACACGCAACGACGTTTTCACCGTTGTAAAGATGGCTCCATATTACAGGACACACCTACGGCGCTATATTACCATGAAGGGGCGGCCACAAAACGCGGCCTCAACAGCCTTTATAGATAAACCAATCTTGCAAAATTTTAACCCGATTCATCAATAACAAAAGCCTCAACTTGCTTTGGCAAGAAAAAAAGGAGATAGAACTTGAATTTTGAGAAAAGGCTACAAGCCCTCAATAAAACCTCTCAGTTTGTGCTGGGGATTTTCGAAGAATGATGGGGGCCTCATATAGCCATGAAATCAGGCARTTCCGATGCCTGGTCTTTGTGACGTATTCTATCATATTCCTAGGGGCCAGTCCTGTCAATCTAATGCTATCAAGAYTCTTGATCCTCAAGTCAGGCGTCATAAAAGGCAGTTTTGTAATCAGAATTCCCATAGTATTAACACTGGCAAGTATAGTACTAGGAGAGAGCCATCAAAGCTTGGATACATTCATTCCAATGAAGCAATATCTTCTATACAACTCATACGAAGTATTGGTGAACCTGTACGTCCAATCCTGTCAAATAATTCCTTTAAGTAAATAATAGGTTGTGACAGTAGGCCAATAAAAGTACCTTCATAGCAGCTGCAAAAAAGAGAAAGACAGGATTTAATGGATTTTGCACAATAAATTGTCATGGTAATTTTATTTGTGATAATTTGTGATAACATAGGCCCTAAAGCTCGTATATCTATGGTAGAAAGTAATCAGTTATCTCAGGTACTCCTATAATTTCATCACCTCTTAAAGGCCAAGCATAAAAAGACACTGACTTTGTTAACACATATAACTGCTCTTTCTTAACGGCAAGATGATCAGCCTTCTTTAGAGCCGAATGCTCAATTATACCCTTA
The DNA here is from genome assembly GCA_000208805.1 of Erysiphe pisi. Classification (NCBI taxonomy): domain Eukaryota; kingdom Fungi; phylum Ascomycota; class Leotiomycetes; order Helotiales; family Erysiphaceae; genus Erysiphe; species Erysiphe pisi. Next base: position 4,188 of record CACM01003250.1, read on the forward strand.
GTGATTAGTTTAAATAATATTTCGGAGATAAACTTGACCTAAATACTATCATTTTCTTCATCCCAGGTCCAGACTCCAAACTCTCTAGTGTCTCTTGTTTTTAACTGTGACTAAAAAAAGATGGTTGATTCCTTTGAAGTCTAGTTCTCAGAACAGTTATTTATTTGCTTCATTCATGTGGCTGAATATGACTTCTGCATCAAGTTTTACCCGCCATAAATGTGAAGTTGCCAAGGGTGTTGGAAACGATCAAAATCTCTGCATACAGCCAGATTGTGGAAAGCTCTAGCTGTTCTGGATAGGTGAGGTTGTGACATGAGTAAAGAACTAGAGTTGGACTGAATCCAAATAAGGCTTAGCGCTCTACATGGGTACCCTGAAAATACGACATTTATAATTTCCCTGAATATATAGAATTAATTAAAAGATAATAGGTTTTTGTGTTTTTTTTTTCTTCTGTAATACTTAATCTCATAAAAATTTTCCAACTAGGTGTGACCTGCTACCATTTAACACGTCCCTATCTATTTGCCCAGAAGAGTGATATATTAGCGTCATCATTATTGCACCTTATCTAAATCGTCATTCATTATAATGACCAAAGAAGCGCTCAGCTCCCCTTATAGAAATTTTCCTTAAGGGAGCGTTTAAATCGACACACCCACGTGACTTTGGAATATGGAAACTTCTATTGATCGGTCACAGCATGAAGTTGATAGGCAGAAGATACGTAAAATGCCGTTCGTCTGTCACAGTTTAGGTACAATTGCAGAGCTACTGAGTATATAAAGGTAGTTTATAATTTATCTCTGGTCAATCTATCGACATAGGAAAGCTCTTATATATACCGAAAAGAGGTCGTGTGATCTGGTTACTACCAACTGTAATATTTGTTCTATCCCGTCTCCGTCAAGGAAATCACTAAGCCAAGCTGGTCCACCTTTGTGAGGAACCCGTCAAGCCAAGAAAGCCAACCTCTCCAAGGAATTATTATGCGCAACCAGCCGGTTAGTTATTTACTATATATTATATATGATGTTTTATACATCACGTGATGAGACCAAGTCTAACACTAAGCGTGCTATGCAGGCAGATGCTGTCTAGCATATGCTACAGGGATAAATCGGCTAACCAGCCGTCACATCGTTTCCAAGTAGACGTTATAATCAGACACGAGCCGAGCAGTTATATATGAGAATAAATAAAAACAAATACAAAATATCTTTTGACTTTCTATTTTCTGACCTTCTGTTACATTACCTTGTAGTATCATGGCCACAAGTATCAATCAACTAATGGGCCAGGACGCGTGGGCGGATTTTGATGGCAAGACGTTTGCGTCTATTGTAGAGGCAAAGTAAGCAGGAAGCGGTTGTCACCCATACGCGGTGGGTGGATTCGTCAGAATTCTTTAATTGTCCGCGTCTAAAAAGACAAAAACGCTGTTCTGTACAAGATCTGGCTAAGGTGTAAACACGGCAGAAAAACACGAACCTCGCACTCGAGGCGTCAGAATCTCGACAACCTTAAAGACTGACTGCCCTGCCCTGCCTTGCCTTGCCTTTACACATTGACTTACCGTCAATAACAACAGCCTTGTGACATCTACAAGTTTGACCAGCGATGATGGCTGGATCAACCATCAGCACAAATGCAAGCGGTACCGCTAACCTTGAAAGATACAATGGATCGAGTGTGCCTTCGTATCTAGAACGCGCCATTGCGACAACAGTGAACGTTCCAGGAGCACTTTTGAAGCATTTTGATTTCACGGTAACAGCAGCAATTGCAGAATCCACCGTGATTAGACCTCGCAATTCTCCTTCTGCTGCCTATCCGTCGACTAGCAGCAATGTCCGAACGCAGCAATCCTTACATATTTCCAGCTTTTTGATGCTGCAGACAGGAGTAAGCCAGCAACGTCGATGTGGTGTTTGTCACCGGCCCGGACACAATCGCCGGCGGTGCGCCAACACTCTTAGGTAGTACGGCACCAACAGCTAATTCCCCATCCGCGTTGGTGTAGCGCATCATCCAAGCATAATAGAACTCTCGACGACATCTAACATTTATAGCTATGTAAGAATGCAGTTTTTTATGACATTTTTAAAATATCTTGTGCTTCTATTCTTCCTAGTTGTTCGGTCCATGTCTGCTTATATGCCTAAAGACACATCTATATATCACGTTATTTTACATCTGGTTAACACTGGGTAGTACCCTTAGCCAATCAGTTTCATGCTGTAACCGATCAGCAGTAGTTTCCATATTCCAACGTCACGTGGGTGTGTCGATATTTAAACGTTCCCTTTGTAATTTGAACGTTTATAGTGCGTGCATAGATTATATAAAACCTTGTGCATTAAATATTATATGTAAATTTAGGGAAATGTTATTTGCCCCCCATCCACTTTGCATAATTCTAGGCCATTTTAATCTTTAATTGGCTCTTAAAACTTTCGGGCCAATCAATACTCTACAATGCTTACTATTTGTCAATTTCTACTACCCACCGTGCATGATGTTTCTGTCAGCCTTCCTCTGACTGACCCATATTACATAATTCAGCACAAGTTTCATAATTTTATTACTTCTCTCAAATACCCAATCCATTAATTATGTCAAGATAAAATGGGATATTCATTTCCAGACTAGAAATGTGTTGATTTAGTAAAATTCCTTTTCCATCAGATTTATTTAAGATTTAAGTGAGTTAGCAAAACTAGATTGCTTTAATAATGTGGTAAATTTTTACGGAAATTATATAGACATAGTACAATAATTAGAAAATTGTGATCACTTTCCATTATTCTCCTCAACCATCCTAAGCGTTGGAAAATTTCTCCTATCATGTTCTTGACTGCAACATTCACCACATGTTCGTGAACTCCGTGGTCTCTTTAATGATCATGAAGAATCACCTACGGCATTAGCTGTATGCTCAAATTCGGATGGTTCTCTTCGGGTCGAGCTCTCTGTAATAGCGCTCCCTTTCCTAGACATTCCTATCCTATAGTTGTTATTGGGCGTGCCCATTGGCCGACCCTTTGGTTTGATTAAATTAGGTTCCTGGATGCCTAATGCCAAGATATAGCCGCAAGGCTGCCCTTGACATCCTATACCACGGATCCTTTCAAGTTGAATTCGAGCAGCAGACTGCTGATGTGGACCCTATTTGGAAATATCATCTTGTAATTTGGATAATACCTCCGAAATTAGCTCTTCGGCCATTTGTTCAGTACTGGAAGTGTTAATAAAAAATTGGTATTGGTTCTAAGAGGATGACTCTCGAAGAATATAGACACAATTCCGTAATTGGTCAAGAATTCACAAATATAAATTGAATCAGAGATCAATAGTATTTTCTTAATTTTTCTAGAGAGATTATCTAGAGCTTTATATACACAAATCCATATATCTAACTTCTATCAATCAAATAAAAATATCATCGGAAGTCATTTGAAAGGAGAGGTTGTGACATAGCACTTCTAAAAATAGAAACCATCCAGTTCTAGAATAGTGCAATTAAGGCGCTAAAGTGAGGCGAAAAAACAGGTCTTATATTTACCGATCATAAAGTTGATATAAATAGAAATACCACTCGGCAATAACCGTAAATACAAGTTCTTGAACAATAAATCTTGTTGGTCATATATTTAGAAATAGACAGTAGGTAATATCTGTAGTTCCAACAGGAAGAAATGCTGTCTTCTCCGAGATTTCGAAGATGCCAATGCTGGCAAAAATCCGAAACCTCAATAGGTTTGTTGATATTCAGCATATCAATGTGACGATTTAGATTCAATCACGATGGAATGAACTCAACGGATTTCTGAAAACATAAGATTGAAAGGTAAGGAAAGCGAGAAACTACTGTAGGGAAAGTTATGTTTATGTACACCAATAGATCCTTGCTAGCAAAGTCCAGATGGCCCAGCAACCGCGCGATCAAATCCCGATCACATGACAATGATCCCCAACAAGGCCAATCAATACATAGACTCTTGAGACAGATTGTCACTATCAAGTAACATATGTTTGCAGGGTATACCCCAAACGCGACTGAAATCATGACTGCATTCGCTAAGGTTATTTTCCGTGTTGAAGCATCATATTAGCATATACTTTTTGACAGTTCCTTTGTCTACTTTAAAATTTTGGATCATATCTGCTACTTTGATCAAAGCTTTGTGTGATATTTTAGAGTTGGCATTAGCAAAAAAAGGATTTCGGAAGCGCCGTCCAATCTTCTGTTGCTGCTGCCCGACTTGTGCAGAAATTTCACTAATATCAGTCATATGAGAGTCTTTTAGTTTCTCAAAAACTGTGTAAAGATTGGAAGTGGAAACTTCAATATAACCTTTAATTTTTGCGTGAGCACCTTCTGCTCTAGATGATGTGGAATGTCCTTAGTGTCGGCAATTTGAGGTATACGGTCTCGTAAATGCCTCTTTGTAAGGTATCCACTGCTTTTCAACATACTGCACAAGATTTTGAAGCGATCGGGATTTTAGCTCGATCCAAGCATTCTGGAAAGATTCTTTCGTAGTTTCTTGAACTACTGACTTCCACGCTTTCTCCCAGTTGTCCCATGCTTCTTTTGAGCTAAAGGATCCACGGTGCTTGGCCATTATATTTTTCCAAATATGCCAATTACAAAGAAGGTTTTTTGAATTTGGATAATGAATTTTAATAGCGTTTATGAGGGCTAGATCATTATCCGTCATTATCATCTTGAAGTTAATGCTCCCTAATAATTGCTGCGCAGCTTAAAAATTCCAATCATAGTCACTCTCTTTTTCGGACTTCAAGAAGCAAAAAAAAGCCGAGAAAGTTTGTAATGTCGATGACACACTAATTGCATGAGCCAAAGGCATAAGAAATTTATTTGTCTTGTATATTGGACCAACAAAGACAGTATGGTTGAGGATCATCGTCCTGATAGCATCAGGAAAAGCAAAAAAAGATGTGTGACGTGGTTTTGCTCGTCCACCTTATGATGATGGGGAACATCATCGGAAAGTAGTCGTTCCGAGAGGGCTTGAATAGGTGTTCGGTCTTGTAAAGCCTCACGCATTCGTTCTGCGCGAAGATTTGCAAGATCTCTAGAAATCAACCTAATGTTTGGATCTTCACGTCGCAGAGATGCCGCAATCTTTCGAGGCTCAACTGTAGTTATCAGGGAATTAATATCCTATTTTTTTGACTTCGGACATTGTGCCCGAGCCTGTGACCGTGATATCATCTGATCTTCAGGAGATGAATCATGAGTATGATACTGATTAATAAATTTTATACGCCATTTTTTTTCTCCAGCAGATGCACGACCTGCGATTTTATAGGTACATCCAATCAAACGAGAACTTCCTTTCTCCATAGTCAAACAAAAGCCTTTTTGGATGGCCCACTCCTTGGTATATCCAATGAATTGTTCTTGGTTTTCAAATTCTAGAGTAGATTCGGGTACACCAAGGTCAAACTGTTGACTTAAGACGTCTGAGATGTTACTGTTTATGTTTTCCATTATATTGAGGAAAGAATTTGTAGTGAGGTAAATATATTCTGAAGTAGATAAGATAGCTTGAGAATTAGTTGAATTGATTAGTTTACAGAGATAAATCCTGCAAGAATCTGAAATACATACAATAGCAAGTTCAAAGACGCCCAGTTTAAAGATACAAAAATAAATCTGGAACCTGATAAAAATTTAATTATCGTAGTTGTAATAAACCCAATATTAAATTTGGTCGTGATGCATGAAAGAAAGGCTGGCGAAAGATAGCGTATGAAGGAACGTTGCTCTGAATAGACCATCTAATATGTCATATGTCACGTACCTATATAAAGAGTTACCCTCTGATTAAATTCGATGTTTATATATATTATAATCTTGCAAGTTAAATTGGAACTTAAAGACTTGTCTCACTGTTTCTCTGTATCGTGACAGAGCCTAGTCTAGTGGTTGGAGGATGTCCGACGAGTGTTGAGGAAGGAAAAGAAGGTGAATTTTATCTTTCTTGCAAAGAAGCAAGAAATGGAGCTCGATATGGCTGCCATGATCGTCAAGTATCAAAATTTGATGCCGGTCGTTGGATGCAGCTCCAGGAATAAATACTTATCGCATTCGATGTTCAGTCATACTCTAAGCTAGTCTGTTGGTTGACTCGGGAACCATGTAGTGTTTTCCCTCGTATACAACTGATACCTTCAATTACTTGCCGGTTACGTCAATTGAAATCCATTCGTGATTTCCTGGCGTTTTCAGGTAGACCTTTCTCTTTTTAAAACTAGCTATAACTTTAGTCTTAGTACAAATACCTAGTAATAACCCGGCTTTATCTATTTTCCAGAAATCACTCAAGGTCATCTTCAGCCGGTCGCAGGTCGACCGGAGCTAGTCAAAAAAGGCCCTTAGTTGGGCTTCTTTGGCGGTTTCGACATTTTAAGCTTCAGTATTTCTCCCAAAATGGTTATAATCCAAGGATTAAGAAGTAGACAGTTCAGTATCAAATCCTTTCTGATTTTTTTTGTGGTCTCGATTTGCCACAAGAATTAGTGTGGCCTTTTCTCAAGTTCGAGCATGGCGAGAAGAACTTCCTCTTGGAAGTTGTAGTAGTGTACATTCTGTTAGATGTTCCTTTTAGTTCAAGCATAATCGCCGATGATTTTGTTGAAATATGGAGTGAGATGCTCTTCAAGCTAATCTGCTTTTAATTGTACTTCTATGGATCTCGATAGTAGCAGCAGCTCTTCCATTCATTGAAGTGCCGTTTTTGAGTTCATCGGTCTCTGATTAAATGGTATTCTCGTAATTATTTATATTATGTCGCATTTATATCATCTTTAAAGTATTGAAGAAGGCAGAAATTTTGTACTCAGATGGCTGAAAGGTAGGGCTTGGCTGAAAGGTTCGGGCTCTCGACTACTGCCATAGACTAGAAGGTGGTCTCGATTGCAACTACGCTACTACGAGAGGCAATACAATTCCGGTGGACGTGAAAGTTAGCTAGGCCTGTATATGGAGACTCAGTGTTGAGAAAATATCTTAACTTACCCTTGTTGGAGGGTTAAGAAAACCATCAATTCTGAGATTAGATGGTTGAGTATAGTGCTACTTGGCATTAATTTTATTGATCACTCAGAACTATAGAACCTTAAAGGTATTCCCCTGCACTCGTTATCACGTGAGAATTTATCTTTTGTCTATGTTATGAATTCGTTATGCACGGCATAACTTTACGTCGCRTGTCTTTTTTATTATTATTATTATTTTTTTTCATTTGTAGATTAGACGCATCTAGGTTCAGGCCGATTATCCTTCCTCCAATCTTCCACAGTTCGTACCATTGTTAATTTTGAATCTATATCCATCATCCATCCACTGATTTCCTATCCTCTTTATCTAAATTGGACTCAGATGCAAGTGAACAGCCCTGTTCCGAATCGGATATTGAGGGAGAGCATTTCGATAAGTCTGTGGGACAAAGCGATAATTTTGACCACCAAGCCTCTAAATCAGACGTCAACGAGGAGTTCAGGACCAAGGTGTTTACTGCTATGGAATATTGGGATGAACCAAGAGCTTGCGGCTACTCCAAATTTGTTGAGGAATTCATGAAGAAAAATAAAGAAAACGTAGTTATGATCGAAGAAATCCAGCAGCTCAAAGGCCGACGTTCCATGCCAAAAACATGGGAATTCATTAAAAATCCTGACTATGTATTATTACTAGCTTCATTTTATTATATCTAAGTCTTTAGATAGTTAGAAAGCTCAAAAATTATTTTTATTTTTATTCGACTGTTTGGACAAAAGCGATATCTTATAAATTTCCTAGCACTACATGTAGTCCTATGTCCGTAGTACATTTATGAGGATCTTGTATGAAGGTGCTGAATTCGTGATTACCTATAATAGCGCGCTTTAACTTGACGCGTCATGTACATTTGCATAAGTTCGGTGAAACGGAATTAAACAAATTTCTATAATGAAAATATCACGTGATCACGAGTGCAGGGGAATACCGTTAAGGGTCGTTGTGAACGCATGGGTATACTTATAAATCATCAGATGACGGGTAGGGAAAATTCTTGTCGCCTATTTAGGTATCAGCTCCCTATTATATCCTGTACAAAAATGAAGTTCACACCTTTTCAGTGAATTTAGTTGTAGAGTTGAAGCTCTATTTGGCTTTAAACGATAGTTTTAATCGTTATAATAATTTTTTTTTCTCGTCATTACTATTGAAAAGCATGAATTATAATAGTCAATATTTCGTAAATTAAAAACTACCAATAATTCAACTTTAACTCGGTATTTACTATTTATCTGAGCTTTCCGTCCCTACTTGGACGATCAAACACCGAATATTCCGCTATGGTGTGTTATGATTCTAAGACCTGATACAATGCGACGAGCACCGACCGAAGGATTTCCCCTATATTAGGATTCTAAGATCTGATACAGTGACCCACAAATATCCGTTTGCTTCGGCCATACCCGTAAAATTCCATTCCCGCTATGAAAGAACCAAGCAGTAGCCACAGCCAAAAAAATATCAATAACAAAAGTGGCTACGGAAACTACCTGCGCGGGAAAAATGTCTCATCTAAAACCCGATAAGATCCTGACCAGATTCAGGAAAATCTCGAGGCGCCTCCGTATCTTACCAAAATCTCATGTACAAGATCTATATTCCGGCAAGTTAAGCGCTTGGGCAGCGATACTCTTTTTTAAAGTTCTAATATTATTCAACAATACTCGCAGCCTCTGAGCTTTATCACCATTTAAAACTTAATTAGCCCAGTCAATTACTGCTGAAACGAGAGCCGGATGAACTCTGGACGCAAATGAAACTTATCTCTCCGTGAACGATCATAGCGTGGTCATTTTTATTTTTATTTTTTTCCTTTGACTTTTATGAAAAACTTCGATTTTTTGGGAACCATTGCAAGCAAATAATAATCCCAGCCTTCTTTTCCTGCTGCTAGCAATCGTCGCACGAAATTCTTCGCATGAAGCTACTAGTCGAGGCTGCTAATAAAGGTTTGCCCAAATCTCCCACGTAGAGTTTCTTCTCTAGTGATACATTAACTAGCTACTGATGAGAGCGCCTTTGGTCACTAGCTAAGTAAGACAGATGGATGATGGATTAGATTAGTCATACTCAAATGAGGAAATTTATGGCAACTGCGAAATAGATGGAGTCAGCGTAATTATTCCGAAAACCCCCACTCCAATATATCAGCATGCGCGGGAGAGGTTAAAAGAGTAACGCAAAAATCGTTTCTGCTAGGCCACGTGCTGATAAACGGTGCAGATCTGTCTCTGTATCAACCTTCCTTACATGGCAAATAAATTGCTTTCTCTCGAGTTCATCAATCATACATAAAGATGGCTTTTCATGTCGTAACACGGTCCCAAATTAAAGGCCAGGGCAAGCCCAATTGTATACTCCAACGCTCGTATCCTAAAAGGGTTAATTTTCGAATCTATAATTTACTACCAAATCAATGCAAGGAAAGAATCTACAAATAGATTTCGTATCTCATTATAACTTTTGTTCCTTCAATCGCTCCAAACTTAATCCTGGTGTGGGAATGTGCCATATCAATAGCCATTTTGGTTATCGTGAAATAGCACTCGTTAGATGTTCCGTAAATGAAAAAGAAACAACACCCATTCATTCTTCTTCTACCAGTTCGCGTAGCGAGTTTGGATCTTCATGATTTAAATTGGACCCTACCTAAAAGGAAGATTGCGCTAAAGAATTGAGAATAGTTGTTTGAAAATAGGTCAATCGATTGATTTTCTTCTTTTATTTTTTTTTTTATCTTTGTCAAGGGGGGATGGATAGATGGATGATACTTTCTACATTGTCCTTAGTGCTTATTAAAAATCCATGTCGATTCATGTTGAGTGCAGTGCAGGGTTTAGAATTGATCTGAGCTAGGCTTAGATGGGGTTAATCGGCCGGCAATAGGGGGCTTTTTAGGTCAAATCACTTCACAGTCCTTTAGGGGTGAGAAGGATATTGAAAGTACCATTTTTCTTTGACAAATATTTGAATATTGACCAAACAGCATCTTGGGGGTTCTCCAACGCCTCGACTCAAAGCTGTTTTGATTTGGGCAGATAAATTGATTACAATTAGTCGTCTCGCGCAGTACACGAGGCCGGGTAGTTAATCAGTAATGATTATCACCAACTACCTTTAAGAAACCGAAACTAGGGTAGCTGATAGGGTGCA
>CACM01003238.1:0-13379 GCA_000208805.1 Erysiphe pisi
GTTTGAGTTCTGTTTCTAAAATATTTATTTTATTTTGTAAAGAAAAAATCTTATTGTCCATTGTTTCTTGAGCTTTTTCTAGATCTTTCTTGGATGTTTCGGCTAAGTGCTCAAGCTGTTGCTTGTAGCCTTGTATTATTTGATCATGCTCCTGACTGAGCTCGCTAGATATGTTTAGCTTTTGATATTAATATAATAGGGTTCCATACGAAGCTATTTTACTTTGATGCTCTTTTAGTGATTCGTTGACTTGTTTGATTCTTTTGAGCTCTACTTCAGCTGCTATTTTAGTCCTTTGATGATTGGTTAGCTCCTGATCATGTCTATTCCCCAGAATTTTTATATCTCCTTCATATTTCTCAAGCAATCGATCTTTATCTTCAAGCTGGGATCGTAAAGAGTCTACCAACTCACGAGAAATTCCTTTCTGTGCCCCGTTAGTTATTATACAGACCTCATATTCAGGGTCACGATCTAGAGAACGGAGAAGACGGCTAAAGTTGTCCTTTATAAATTCTACAAATATTTTCTCAAAGAAAACCTCTGGCAAGCCTCCGACAGGAGCCAGACCCAACTTTTGAGGCAAAACCTCGAAGTCTCTTAGTAATGGACTTCTTCTTAACTTCAAGAGTCTATCGATGTACTTATCTTTGCCTAACTGAGAAAATAGAACTTGGTGTATCGTAGATCTGGGGACAGGAGAATCTTTAGTTGAAAATTCGTATAGTATTCCAAGAAGTAAGGCACACAAGCCTTGAGCTATTAAACTGTTGATAGCTGTATTAAGAACAACTTGTACAATACTTTGAATGTGACTGGCTTCGCCAAGAAAGTCATTCACACTATCCGGGTCTTCAAATAGCCATCCGCATAATAGCATTAAGTATCCAGTCAAAATACGTTCATCTGCATCATTTTTTACAGCATCAAGAAGTCTTCCTGTCAAACTTTGTAGGCAAGTTATTTCCTCTTCACCATTTGCAGCATCACCTTCCCTTATGCTAGTTGCCAGGTTTTTAACATTTAAGTCATCAAAAATTAAATTAAAAAAAATAACTGCTGCAAACCATATTCTATAAGGATCTGCGATTGCTTGTGTGTCCAAAGGCTGAAGAAGAATTGTAAGAAGATTTGGTGTGTCGTCCTCACCTTTCATGTATCCTTCAATAGCACGTCGTAGGAAGTGCTGTCGTATAATTGTATGCTTATACAAGTAGGCTTTAATACACTCACTGGCCGCAATTCTAAAGTCGAAAGCCTTCAAAGTAGAATTATTTAAAGTAATATCGAGCAGCCCATCCATTACATAAACTTGGCAACTTTTTTTTTCATGTTTGCTGCTCTCTATATGCAACTCTTGTGGAAAGTAAGTAGCTTGTACTTGTCCAAATTCTTCCTGAAGTTTTGAGTTACTACGAATGATGTCTGCACAGGTTATTAAAGCCTGTACCAAGTCAACTTGACAAAAATCATGGGTACCAAAGAGCGTCTGATATTACATACCTCTGCTTTTATTTGAATTTCCCCCGAAGTACTGAAAGCTAGTTTGAGAGCTTGACTTGGAATTCCAGATTGCCAGAAAGATACCTGGTTTGCCTGCAAACTCGTATTTCCCATGACCAAAAATAAACGAATAACTGCTAATAACGCATATAAGTTTCTATTTATTTGCGTCCTGGCCCATTCAGCAAGTTCATGTTCATCATTCTGCTCTCTTACAGCATCAGCAAGTAGACTGGCAACTTTGGACACAAAGCCTGTTTCTCTAAAGAAAGTTTGATTTGACTCGTTTAGTCGGAGAAGGTTGACGAGAAGAATCATACAATCTTCCACTGTTCTACCCCCATGAAGGAGAGCTCCCTCGGTTTTGATAATGTTAAAAATACGATCAAAGGCGTCCTCAAAGGCGATTCTTTTTTGTAACTCTATCGAATCTGGTGTTAAATAAATTAGTAGCGATAAGCCCTCATTACGTAATAATTCTCTGTTCTCATCTAGAGTAGCAACTAATTTAGAGATTCCTAAAGGTGCTGAACATATAAGCTCCTTTGTTCTTTCGGTTCGAGACAAAAGTATGGCGGTGAGAAGTTTAAGAGAACAGAGCTTAGAATAAAAATCTTGGACATCCAAGAAATCGATAAGAAGAGTGACATAGTCTTGCTGTTGAGTGAATTCGTCTGCAATCCAAAGCGCAATTTCTTCTGAAGCCTCAGGACTATTTTCATTCGGATTAAAGAGTTGTAGCAGCGTTTGCAGAGTCGCTAAAGATGTCTCAACATCCTGTCTATCTCTATCTAAGCATCCTATGAGGCCGCGAAGAGCATTACTAGATACTGTTGCTGGATATGAGGATGAAAAACTTTTAAGCCCCAGAACTGCTGCGCGCCTATCTTCGAGAAGAGTTGCAGAGGAAAGTCTGCTTGCCAATGTTACGATAGTATCTTCTGCCGTTTGTTTTGCGGGTGTTGCAATGGCGAACATTGCTTAAGGCTCTTTCTAATGGAGTTCGACATTGAGAAATAGAGTTCTAATCCCAAGCCTTCAAGGAAAGCTGTTAAAGATGTCGTTGAGCTTTCGGAACTTTTAGTAAATATTAGTGTATATTTAGCAATACGCTACACGCATGAAATGCCGCTAAACCAAAAGCTGCCTACACTCCCATAAATTTTACTAAGGTCTCAGCCTACATCATTCATTTTCGAGCACCGATAATATCAAAACATTACCCAATGCAACTAGCTCTCAAAATTAAGGGTTTCCATGACGAATCGTCAAGAGGTTGAAGGATCTACATTTTTGCTGCTCAAACTGCAGATGAAGAGCTCGAGCTACCATAACTTTAGAAAAAGCCAATAGCCGCATTATATATTAAATATGGGAGTGCCAGGTATGAAGATTCATATCTTTTAGGCATGAACTAAGATTAAATTTATAGCTCTCTTTCGCTGGCTTAGCCAAAAATATGTATGTAACTCTTAACATATCCTCATTTGAGAAAACATCCCTAATATGCGACGCAATTTCAGCCAAAGATAGTCTCTCCCGTTATCGAGGAACAGCCACGAAATATAGACGGACAATTAATCCCAGTTGATTCTCGTGGGCCAAATCCAAATGGAGAAGAGTTTGATAACTTGTATCTTGATATGAACGGCATAGTTCATCCATGTTCGCACCCTGAAGATGGACCAGTACCAAAGAATGAAGATGAAATGATGATGGCTATCTTTAAGTATACAGATAGAGTCGTAAATATGGTGCGGCCACGGAAATTACTCATGATTGCCATTGATGGCGTTGCCCCTAGAGCTAAAATGAATCAACAACGCTCCCGAAGATTTCGATCTGCTAAGGAGGCTAAAGAAAAAGCAGATGATAAGGCAGAGTTTGTTAAATTGCTTAAGTCACAGGGGAGTAAAATTGAAGATTCTGAAGTGAAGATAGCTTGGGACTCAAATGAAATCACACCTGGCACACCGTTTATGGATATTCTCGCTTCCAGTCTTAGGTATTGGATTGCTTACAAATTAAATACTGATTTGGCTTGGGCGAATATAAAAGTTATTATATCTGATTCCACTGTGCCAGGTGAGGGTGAACACAAAATAATGGAATTTATTAGGTCCCAGCGGTCATCTCCTCATCACAACCCTAACACTAGACACGTAATGTATGGCTTGGATGCAGATTTAATTATGTTAGGGCTCGGAACCCATGAACCTTATTTCCGTGTACTGCGTGAAGATGTATTTGCCCAAGATTCTAAACCTAGAGTATGCAAATTGTGTAACCAGGCAGGCCATGAGGCTAGAGAATGTACTGGAGCACCAAAAATAAAGGCCGGGGAATTTGACGAAAAAAACAATGCTCCACAAATTAAGCCATATATCTGGCTACATGTCTCCATTCTAAGAGAATACCTCGCTGCTGAACTCTTTATCCCTAATCAGCCATTTAAATTTGATTTAGAAAGGGCAATAGACGATTGGGTATTTATGTGCTTCTTTGTCGGAAACGATTTTCTACCGCATCTTCCTAGCCTTGAAATTCGAGAAAATGGTATTGATACGCTGATTGCTATCTGGCGCGATAACATTCCTACCATGGGTGGATATTTGACAAAAGATGGTCATGTGGATCTTGAAAGGGCTCAAATAATTCTTCGTGGCCTGGCAAAGCAAGAGGATGCAATCTTTCGGAGGCGAAAGCAAATCGAAGACCGTAGAGAAGCAAATAATAAACGTCGCAAGTTAAGAAAAAGATCGTGGTAGCCGTGTAGGATTTAATGAAAGCTCTAATTTACAAGAATCACCATCTATTAATAGGCAAAGTATAAACCATCGTCATAGTGCCCCAAGTGGCTTACCTATTTTTGCTCCTGGTGATATATCTAAAGAAGCTAAGTCATTGACTTACGATATGGTAGTAAACCGTGGAGCAACTTTTAAGGCTAATCAAGCTAACAAAAGCGCGGCTGCTGCTATCAAAAGTAGGATTAATGGAACCAATGGTGAGAAAAGTAGCAGTGCCTTGGAAGAAACTGTAACTGACTCTACAACAACTCCCACTTCTTCAAAGAGAAAAGCATCTGTGCTTGAGGATGAAAATACACCCCAGTTTAATTCACCACAAACTGATAATAATGAGCCTCCAATAGATACTGTACGGTTATGGGAAGAAGGTTATGCTGATAGATACTATGAGCAAAAATTTGGGGCTGATCCAAAAGACATAGCGTTCCGGCATAAAGTGGCTAGGGCTTATGTTGAAGGTCTTGCATGGGTTTTACTATACTATTTTCAGGGTTGTCCTTCATGGGAATGGTATTATCCGTACCACTATGCACCGTTTGCGGCAGATTTTGGAGAAATTAGTGATATGAAGATTTCCTTTCAAAAAGGTAGGATATTTCGCCCATTTGAACAGCTTATGGGTGTCCTTCCTGCAGGCTCAAGGCAAGCAATACCAAAGGAATTTCATCATCTGATGACAAATCCTGATAGTGAAATTATTGACTTTTATCCTGAAGATTTTACTATAGACCTCAATGGAAAGAAGTGGGCATGGCAGGGTGTTGCGCTTTTGCCATTTATTGATTCTAATAGATTACTCGAGGCAATGGCTAAGATTTATCCTCATCTTCCTACGGAAGTTGCAGCTCGCAATAGCGTTGGAAAAGACGTTATGCTCTTTGCTGAGAACAACCAATTGCTCTATAATGAGGTTGCAAAAAAATTTTACTCCAAGAAACAGGGCTCAAATAATTTTAAGCTGAATCCTAAAATATCTCAGGGGTTGTCAGGAGAGATCGAAAAAAATGATGCTCATCTTCCACACAGTTCCTTAATCTCTCCTCTAACAAGTGGCAACCTACCCAACCTTGATGATGATCGATCCATAACGTACGTTTTTTCGTAAATTATATGTGCAAACTAATTCTTGATAGTGTCCATTATCAAATGCCAAGATTCAGTTTTATTCATAAATCGATGTTACTAAGAGGTGCTACTATTCCTCCACCTGCATTAACTGTAGAAGAGGTTGAAACAACAAGAGACAAAGCAGTAAGATCAGGGCGTAGTTATGGAGGCGTGCCCCTTAATGGAGATGGTAAAGGGAGAAAGCAGTTTAATTATGGTTCAACAAATCATCAATATAATCAAAATAACAATCATCATGCACAGCGTAATTACTCTGCCAATTATAGCAGTAATTTTGCTACCAACCCTTTTCCTGAACTTCTCCAAAGCTGGCAACAACCATCTTCTGGAGGATATGTAAATTATGCTAGAGGGTATTCATCATATTCGCCAGCACCAACGCCATACGTGAATCATCAAAACTCTAGTCATTCAGGCTTTAATAGAGGCAACACAGGTAATTTTCGGAGGCAAGGTTCTGGTCCAAGACAACATGAACCATATCGTTAGATTTAGTATATAGCACGATAGGTAATTTTGGGGGGGTGGAGAAATCGATTCATGTATGATAGTTCTTGCATAAACTGTTAAAAATTGTAGTGCGTAATAATGCCGTCCAAGAAATGATGATGCTACTGAAAAATTATAAGTTTCCCAGTCGTAATGCTGTTGAGCGTATAATTTACTAAGACTGTTGTCTGATATTATAACTATGGCGGCTGATATATTTGCACCCCCTGCTCCTAGACGCCGCCCCCCCACCCCCTGCTATATACCCTGTAACCCAGACTTTTGCCGCCTCAAAATCGAACTAATTAATAGAGCCTGTAATAAGTAATAAATAATTGCTTAAAACCTGAGGACGCTATTTAGGGTATCCGTTTAGACATATTATGATATACATAAACAGTTAGAAATTAGACCACTTAGGATAGCTCTCAAGTCACGTTAGTGCCTGTCGGTCATGTATATATTTGTGCCTAATCTCTAATTTGTAGTCAATCTGATTCAATATGCTCTGCAACATCATAGCTGAGGAACTCATAATTTCTCAATACAAACTACATATGCTGGACTTTTTTATGTCTATGCAAATAGTAACACGGAGAGACGATTTCATTGCCTATTGTATGATTTTCAGTTTGTCATTGAGATTTAGGTGAAATCGACATCTGAGAGGTATTAAGTTATGTGATTAGAAAAATGATACTAGAATTGTTGTTAAGCGCCGATGGTTAATTATAAATAATTTTCTAAACTAAAGCTCGAAATTTTTAACATCTAGCTCTGTCCTAGTCTTGAAGGACAATTACCACGATTACGCCCAGTAGACCGACATCCTCTACACAATTGTTTATTGTGCCCATGTTCAGTACATAAACTACAATGTGGAAGCCGATTTTGAACTCTTTCAAACTGGCTTAGTATTCGTCCCGATGCTGCCACTCGCAGCCTCATGTGTGCTCGAGCTTGTACTCGCCTATCTGCTTCTTTAGCTCGCCTGCGGGACAAAGTATTTGGATCAAGTATGGGTAGTATGGTGGGAGGTTGGTATTCATGACCTGGCGCAGGTCGATWAATATGCCAGAAATGATGAAAGTCGGAAGGTGTTATTGCTAATTACAGTCAGTTTGGTGTTTTACGAGTTAGAAGTCCCCTTTATTTTCATACCTTGACGATTTWGAATACGAAGCTTCAACTTATGCCAACATAAAATCCCAAAGGATGCCGTATACATACCGGTGCAGGTTGTTGAGATCAATCCCGACTGGGGGCTCTGATCCTCATTCTTTAAAATGTCATACTGCTCTCGAAGCTTGTAGAGACCTTTGTGAGAAATTAAACCAACATAACGCATGTATAAATCTCCTGTCAGTGCGAGAGGCGATTTGTGCTCCTTTGACGCCACATCAATGAAAATCTCATTTAATTGCGAGGAGATGGCAAGACGACATAATGAAATTACTGACTGAAGACCACCTGCTGAGCCTCCAATCCAGTTTTTGATATGGCAATGGCCTCCTTCGATCCGAGAAGTGGTGGTGGTTCCGCAATGAAAGAACTGGTCGACCCATGCCGAGACGATAAATTCTTTATGTGGCCCGAGCCACTGCCCAAGAACATATGTTACTGCTTTACGTTCGACTTCCCTTGGTAAGGCAGCCTCCATTTCATCTGATGAAGCTGTAGTTGGTATAGAAAATGTTGTACCTTCGTTGAAATTGAAGTTATCTTTCAACTCTTGGATGGTATCGTGGTATATCTCTGGAGTCTTGGCTGAAACCACTAATCTGATAGCAGATTCAAATTCTTCCCAGCGGTCTTTAGTCCCAAAGGCAGCCTTGCAATTTGCATAAATATTCTTCATGATGTGCCATCGGCATAAGACTCGCTTTGTTTGGCTGAGGGGGAATCGATTATCTACTGCCCTCGTTAAGGCAGTTTCACAATCCGTGGCAATAACTGATGGCCATATAGCTATACCTTCGCGGACGTATACCGTTTCGATGAGCCATTCAATTGCTTGATCGTAATTTCCCAGGACTTCGCGATCTAAAAAGCAAAGGGCAATCGTGAAAGAATTTCCATGGTGATCAACGCCCATGCAGTGCAAGAGCGGCATATCGAATTTATTTGTTTTATAGGCGCATTTCAGCACTAAAATGTCACAGTGCCCTCGAGCGTAATGAACTGCCTCGCAAACAGCGACAAAAATCATCGAGATCCAGGACGATGTATCGAGCTTATAATGAAAGAAAATATCGCCTTTGGATTTATGTTTCTCAAGTTGTTAAACTAGTACTTTAGATAGCGAAAAACCTTACCTTTGCTTTCATAAAAATTCAGCCTTTATGTTGTAAAAATCACGAAGTGAAGCCGATAGGATCTCTCTGCCGTAAAATTACAGCCATTTTTTTTTGTTTCTACATCAGCAGAAATCATCTCACGAGCTTTACTAAGGCTTGCATGATATTGTTTAAGATGTTCATGGGACGTGAGGCTGAGAGTGGCTTGATGGTTGTGTACAGAGTTTTGAGTTCCACTGTGTACAAGTGTCCAACTGCGATCACCTCAATTTCGTCGTTTAGGGATAATTTGCATCCTATTTGATAAGCATCTAAACAGAATTCTACCAGAAATATTCTTACCTGTTTTAAAAGAACTCCGAAGACGCTTCTTGGAAATAGTATTTTCGGAGTCTTTTGGGCAAACATTTCCATAGTGCTTGCAGTCAATGTGCTTTATGTATCTACTGTAGCACTTGCTAGATTTACTGATTGAAATCGCATATCTTGCAAGTTTTACGTGCTTTTGACAAGCAGAGAAAGAGTCTTCAAATGATTCAAATTCGCCTTCTGAAGGAATAGATAATTTTTGTATGGCTGCCATTTTAAATTTAGTTAGATATAAAAAAGTCCAGTATATATAGTTTGTATTGAGAAATTATGAGTTCCTCAGCTATGATGTTGCAGAACATATTGAATCAGATTGACTACAAATTAGAGATTAGGCACAAATATATACATGACCGACAGGCACTAACGTGACTTGAGAGCTATCCTAAGTGGTCTAATTTCTAACTGTTTATGTATATCATAATATGTCTAAACGGATGCCCTAAATAGCGTCCTCAGGTTTTAAGCAATTATTTATTACTTATTACAGGCTCTATTAATTAGTTCGATTTTGAGGCGGCAAAAGTCTGGGTTACAGGGTATATAGCAGGGGGGGGGGGGGAGGGGGTGCAAATATATCAGCCGCCAAAAAAACCCATCTAAATGTATTGCCACTAAGCCTTATACAGTTCTGCTTACTAATATTTCCTTTTAACGATATGGCTGATGACTGACTCCTCAACACACCCCTTCAGACTGAGGCTGTATTCTATATATTCTTTACAGTCATCACACAACGATTGATTATTATCAGCATTATTGATTAACCTAATTTCATACCCCTTTATTCATAAAACGCCCCTGGCTGCTCTCCTTGAGAAATGGCGGACATCGACAGCGATGTCGATATGTCGTCTATCCCATTCCCTCATTCATCAACTCCCACGAATTGATCTCGAACAACACGATTTATAGATATAAATCTTGATCAACCTATAAGGTATAGCTCAGAGGCTCTTTATGACCCAGAGGATCCACTTACAAGCCCCGTTAAAATGACGTACCAACAAGCCCAAGGGTATTACCATGCGCTGGTCTTAAGCCACCTACCTCCATCCCGAGTCCAGCTTAAGCTTACTCCCGAGGCTATCCCACATTTTGTCGGCTGGAGTAAAGGAAACGCTACCCCCTAGCAACTTACTACCCCATGACCCCGAAATCCTAACCGAAAAGATAATTCAGGGTATCCAAGTCAACATGCAGAGATTTCTACCACAGAAAAGGCAGATCACACAAGGGACCAGATGGTGGAACAAAGAGTGCGCAGAGAAGGCAGATGATTTTCGGCGGGCTAGAAGACTAAGAGACGCTAAAGCTGAGAAAAAAGAGCTACGCAAAGCTACAAAGGCAGCGAAAAGGGCTCTATGGATGATACAAGTCCAAATGCTAAAAGTCCGAAAGATATATTTAAAATCATTGGATGGTACAAATTCAATGGTGTATATGCAATCCCTCCAATAAAACACGATGGGTTCATTTACGCAGATTCAAATTCCTAGGCTTTAGCTTTGAGACGCGCTCTACTGGAACGGAGGTCCGCGGACGAAGATGTTAGACAGCAGCTAGATCCAATAGGTTACCAGGCAAAATTGCAAGTCCAAGAGACGGTGGAAATGCCAGAAGTAGAGCACTGCATAGTGAATTCGGCTAACACGGCGCCTGGTATCGATCGCAATTCGACAGAAATTTTACGAGCATGTTGGGAAAGTAATAAAGACGCAGTCCTCTTACTATTCCGCCAGTGCCTGAGACAGGGACATCACCCCAGCTTCCTTCGTTTAGCAGAAGTCGTATTTCTCCCGAAGCCGAAGAAAAGAGACCTCAGCTCCCCAAATTAATGGCGCCCTATTGCACTCCTATCATGTTTGAGAAAAGGACTAGAAAGGCTACTAGTCAGAAGGATTAGTCAGGTTGCTATCGCACAAAAGGTGCTCAGTAGACAGCAATCTGGGGCACTCCCAGAACGATCTTCTACCGACCTTGTGGGATGTCTTATAAATTACATCGAAACAGCTCGCTCTAAAAGGAAACTGGCATCCTTATTAACGGTGGATGTCAAAGTGGCATTTGATACAGTCCTTCCAGGTAGACTCAAACACAGATTACTCGAGCAAGGGTGGCCATTCTGGCTAATAAGATGGGTGGATTCTTTCATGAACAACAGAATAGCTCGAATCCGGATGGGAGAGCTAGTTACTTATGGCTCCCCTCTCAAGTGTGGTCTCCCTCAGGGGTCACCTGTATCGCCCATTCTCTTCATACTTTACATTGAGCCTCTACTAAAGCTGAGCAACCCGAAGGGTATATTTGGTTATGCATACGACATTGCATTCTTCAGAACTTGGAAGACATTATTACAATGTGCCGGGAAACTTCAGAAAGACCTTGAAATGATTAGAGAATGAGGTAAACAGAATGCTATTACATTTGACCCAGGAAAAAGCGAGCTGCAACATTTCACTCAAGCCCCCAAACCTAAAGAATATTCTTCGATTCGACATGAAGATTGGCATGTTATCTCCAATCAAGAAACAAGATGGCTGGGTGTTTGGCTGGATAGGAAACTTTCCTTTCTGTCCCACGTCAAAAGGTGGTCAGCGAAAGCGTCAGCGAAAGCGTCAGCGGCAGCAGCGCATCTCAGACAACTCAATAAAACACAGCAGGGTCACGCTCAGACCTTATCAGACAAGCAATTWAATCATGTGTCATTTCTACAGCCGTCTTCTGGGGCCGAAGCWTGGTGGCCAGGGGACACTGTTATCTCTTGGTCCAAGGAGAAATGCAGAGAGTTAAAACATCGAAGCGGCAATCACAT
This sequence comes from Erysiphe pisi, assembly GCA_000208805.1. Lineage (NCBI taxonomy): Eukaryota > Fungi > Ascomycota > Leotiomycetes > Helotiales > Erysiphaceae > Erysiphe > Erysiphe pisi. The sequence continues at coordinate 11,412 of CACM01003238.1, forward strand.
CGCGCTTCTCTCAAAAACTGTCAACTTAGGTCTAAGTGTTATAAAGGTAACAGTATATTTATATCACATGACTTACTATTATGTAATCACATGTTCATATATATGGTTACATAGTCTTAATATATAAACTTCATGCTCCTTGCACAACACTAAGAACAATACTTCCATTGTATAAAACTACTCCACTGCATATTCTACACAGGGAAGCCGGAATCCCTACAGTTCCTCTACTGCTCGGAGAAATTCGGTTACGACAGGCACTACGCATACAAAGGTTAGATGATAGACACCCCCTAAAGAAAAGAGCAATTGGGAACAAAATAACGCGTCTTACTAGAATGGCAAAAATCCTGCCAACCTCCGAAGATTCATAAATCACCAGCCTGGATATAACGAAATACAATATCGAATCTAACGTCAGCCCAACTAGACATGACATCCAGCTCTTTGCGGATGGCTCACGGAAATCGGGCGGCAAAGCTGGAGGGGCTCACGTAATATACCAAGCAGGACAAAAGGTTACAGCCGGTAGCTTTTGTATTAATCGGCACGTTGAGACTATGGTATTACGGCTTTACCGTTACAAGTAGCTTAGGTGGATACCTAAGCGAGTTATGTTTGCGAACTAGACGTCTAAGCAATTAAATTTAGTACGACTTAAAATAGTCTATCCCAAAATAGTACATAAGGCTATTCATGCTAGGCGAGACATGCTATTTTTGTATCAAAGGAGACAACATGCTGATAGAGACTCAGTTCACCAAAAAGATCTAAGAGATAGAATAACATGTAAGACGTCAGAGAGAGAGGACCAAATTAGTATGGGTGAAATATTATTCTAATTTGCATGTATATAAGTAGTCTATAGTTGAGGATAGAGATTCTTCTCTCCTCATATGATATTATTCAATTGAATTATAATACCTAACTTTGGTCCCATCACATATAGACACTGAAATAATATCAATTCGAAGAGGCCTTTCTGCCTGTATCAATTCAGCCCATACACAATTGGCCACCAACATCATAGTGTTCACCGACAACAGGACAGCAGCAGAGACTGTAAACGGGAAGCAAATTCTCACCTGTCGGAAGGAAATTCAAGAAATAAGAGATACCCAGAGAGAATGGAGCAGGCGCGACAAACTCGCTCATGTTTCCACCGGACATATATACACAGAGTGGGTCCCCAGTCACACAGGGATCCCAGGGAACGAAGAAGCTGACCATTTAGCTAAAGCTGGGGCCCAAGGAGCCTTATTCACATCACAAGATGACGCACTATCATATGTAGCGGTCAAAACTATCGCTGTAGCCAGTAAAAAGCAGCACATAGACACATGGTGGGGACAACACGCCCTAAAAAGATACAAACAGCTGGGCATACAGGCTTGGCCTTCGTCAAAGTGTCGAATTAAGCTTAGATTACCCAGGAAAGTTCTGCACTGCCTGACCTCTTCCCGGTCATGGAGACTTCAAAGAGAATCATAAAAGATTTCATCACGAAAACATTTCGGCAAGTTCCTGTGGGAAAGACAAAACCACAGTACACTTTTTCTTCTACCGCTTGAACAGGAGAATTGTAAGGAAGGAATCGGGAAGAAGAAGACCGAACGAATCGATAGAGTGGCTTTTAGGGGCAGCAGATGAAGCAGCATTCTTCAGGAGAATAATAGAAGGATCACAATAGGCTTTATTTTATTTCATTTTTTATTTATTTTCTTGTTCTCTCTTTACTACTATATTTTTTTTAAACAGACTATTATCATTATTGTTATAAAGAAGCAAATGGTACTGGGTTTATTGTAGTTATCAAAAGCTAAGTTTCGCTGCGGGCTTATTCTCGATAGCGCTTCCTACGCCCCTAGGGAGGCATCAGGTAACAGTCAGAAGATTATTGCCGTGGACTTTAAATACGTAAATAAATTTAAATAAATAAATACTCCAAGCTTATTTAAAGAAAAAAAA
>CACM01003230.1:0-10227 GCA_000208805.1 Erysiphe pisi
TGTAGAGGAAAAAATGCTCACCCTGTGTCGTTACTGTTACTGGCATTCTTCCAATGGAATGTCGCCTTGATCGTGGGTGCCAGGCTCTATTTTTAGTATGGGTACAGAATGAACGAAAATCGGGCTCTAAAGGATCACGCCCATCAGTATTATAAGCAATTTAAGACATCCAGTCCAAAATGTTGAGCTTTATGTCTCAATAGCTACAGCTAGTTGCTCATCTATTAACTTTTCCATAAATTTGATCCTATAACGGCCTTCTAGATGATAAGTCAGATGTATTTTGGCAGGTTCTTCTTTATATGTGGTATACCTGTAGAGTCGACAAACAGCGTGTATAAGACTGATATGTCGTCCATGGATTGTCATCGCAATTTCGTCGTAGTGATTTTGCACTTACCTGCGCTCTGAACCCTTAAATACTTATTTGGCAAGATACTTAATTGCAAGTACACCCGGAGCGACTTGAACATTGAAGTTTTCAAGATACTTTTTCGTTGAAAATGAGTTATAAGGAACCGCCCATCGATTGTCAAACACAAATCCGTTCTTCCCCCTCATCAAAACATTATTGAGACGTGTATACTCTGGATAAGGGTCTTCGGTTAGCACTGTTGTCTCACACCACTGCTTAGAAAATTCCTTAGAGCATTTGCCGTCGCGCATACATGGTGCATTTGGATAATCACGACAGTAGAGACCATGCGTCAACTAACATACTACAGAAGATGCGAGTATCGGATCCTCTAAAGGAATTTGTGTGCTGACCAATTCATCTACTATTTCCGCACATTTTGGAACGCCGTTTTGATAAAGAAATTTTAAAATATGAGTGTGTGGTAAGCCCTTCTTTTGATATTCTATGGTGTAGAAATCACCAAAACACCTACCAAATATATTCTTCTTCTTTAAATCATGTAGAAGAGAACCAAGTTTGAGTTTGTATACTATCGCGAGCAGATCAGGACATGAATCTGGAGTTTGTCCATGATCGAGACATTGAACAATATCTACCCCGTAGGGATTCGTTGTAAAAGATATGAATAGGGACAGTTTTCTTAGACCGCGAGTAATTTCCATTGCATTCTAAATGCCTTAATTAGTGACTGCAAGGCCATTTAATCCAGTTAAATTAAATATTAACGAAACTGTAGGACAATAATTTGAAATACTTACCAAACTTATGAACGATAAGGTAGGAAGAAAGCTAGCAGCTTGAACAAAAATTGGCCGTAGAAAAAATGGGAAAAAATAAGATTCAATACGTGGTAACACATGACCATATGCCTATCAATGCTTCTCTCAAAAGCAAAAGCATAAAAGACAAAAAATCCAGTCGCTCATTTCGGGCAGACTTCAAATACACTGTCTTCTATTTGTTATGCCATGACTCCACCAAATTTTATGTGTTGATCTCTTCCATCCTTTGACGAGTCTTAGTTAAAAATTCTCAGACACTGAAATGGCATCTTACCGTGCGGTTCCCTAGCCACTATCTTTCATGTTGAACCATCCACCGAGAACCAAAGTAACCTAACCATTCTTCTTGGTCTTGATATCTTTGCAGATACTTTATCTAGACTCATATGAGCTACAGCTTGATTCTTGTCCAGACTAACTTGAAAAGTCATCCGCTGTCATCTTTTTAAAAACTGCGTCACCTTTTTGCCTTGCATGATTATATAATGCACGAAAAATATGCCTGTAACTGTATCCGATTTTTTGTAAGATTAAACACAGTCTTGATCTCAGCAGCACCACAGATGGAGCAGCAGGTCATGAGCGCAGGGAACTCAGCCAGCTGAGCATTTACTTTCAATCACTTCTGTAGGAATCCTCCCGCATACAATGCCCCGACATGTGACGGTGGGACTCAATCCAGACATTGAATGTTGTGATGTCATGAAGCTAACATGTGGGACACTATGACGTAGGAAGTCTCTGTGGTTTCAGAACTGGTTGTTATAAAGTCCTCAGTGACTCCACATCTTGATTTAGAGCGCCTAACTACAATGATGTGAAGAAATGCCTTTCGGCTCTTGTCATCGAGCGTAAAGCGGGTGTCTTCTTGTGTTTTTTATCCCTGCCAAAATGTAATTATGCCTTTGTCTATAAAATGGACAATAGTATGTTACTGTCAAATCATAAATGGGTGGCTTTCCAGAACGAGATTATTGGCCCATCAGATTCTCTGCTGCTTGAGAAAAATGTAGTTGATTTTATCACCTTTACTTTACCTTTGAGACCTAACTAGCTCCTCTTACTCCAGTTAATGGTTTTTTTTCTACTTTCAACCACTCATCAAGTTCAATCTTGTTTGAGAATTCTCTTCTAAATTAGATTTGGCCAGCTTTGTCATTGCACGTATCTTCATTTAGAATTGTACATGTTTTCCTCAGGCCTTCTGTTTGAGCTGGCTAAATATTTATGACAGTATGTCCAAATGTTATAGAGTTAAAAATCCAGCCAATCAAAACCACTCGCTCACAGTTAACCTAAATCATAAAATTCTATTTTGATGATGTGTATTAATTATATCATAGATTTTGGGGGGTTTTTATGAGGGTGGGAGAATATTAACGAAAGTTTTTAATGATTTATTTCAGTTACTCAGATGTCTTTTTAATTTTTGTTTTAGTTTCAAGTATCTGGAAATAAAAACCTTGGGGGTCGACGACTCAACACCTGTACGTGGTGTCCCCTACGAACCTCCAGCCCTCTATCGAGGGTCTGCAGAGCTGAGATTGAGTCACACACCTTATCAACTTTGAGCTGTATTCACCTCCTCCCTTCAAACGGGATTGCTAAACGAAGGACAGTTATGCAATGCATAAAAGTAGGCTAGTATTTGACGTAATTTATGCTACGTAATACGAATGCTACAATAACCCCCTGTCATAGGGATAAGTCTATAAGACTAAGTAAACGATAGAACTGGATGTAAACAACGCGTCGAAATAGAAACACTTGATTGCTACAAAGCCATAAATTGTTCGAAGGTTATTAATAATTGTAACTTTAGTCCCTCTAACTATCCATTGAACTATATAATTATACCTCCACACCACCTTCTCTATTGCAAGATCCTCTCGAGGATTCTCTGTATTCATTGAGCACAGAACTTACCGTGAAGTAGAAGCCTCAATAACCATATCAATAATCACACCTTCCCGCTATATTTACTTAACATATCAAATTCGTTTTCCTCTCAATAATTTTGGTCTATAATTTTGAAGAAGATGGGTTTGAGCACGGCGAATTGATTGCATCTACAATGGATGGACTGGGAAAGACTCTCAAAATCTATTAAATATATCAAGGAAATCGAAGAAAACACGTCAGCATTGTAGGGGTCTGAAGATGTCGAAAATAAATATCGTCAGCACCACCACCACCACCACCAAACGAGCTCCATTACTGCTGTAGCTAGCTTCTTGCCCTCCTTAGCTGCCTCTAAAACAATCAAATCAGACTTGACTGAATACTTGATATCTATGGGCTATGAATACTAGTTTGAGTGCGGATTTTTTATAAAAAATGTATTTTCTGAGAAGAGCATAAGTGGTTCTCACAAGTGCTATCGAGCAGATATGCGAAAAGACATGTAATTCTAATAATGAACAGCAGAAATTTAGTTCGTAAGATTCTTAAATGTTGGTTACATCAGAAAGTAGCTTATTTTATTGGATTTGGATAAATCTTGATGATCGTGAAGGGTTTTAGGAATGATGATGATGATGAAATTTCTAGTCTGCTGGGGTACAGATTTGTTACATCATCAAGAAATTATTGCGTCGGCTATCTATTTGGGGTTTTCAGTCAAGGCTTATTAAGCGCCATTTACTCATTTACGGGGGTCGCAGACTAGCAATTAGGCGATTTATATTCTGCAGCCCATGTAAATTATTATTCTGTAACCCTAGTTCAAATAAGCCACTTACATCGTCGAATTTCCTCTGAAAACCCTGTATTTTTCCTCCACCCTGAGCTTTCAACATTATGTAATAATTTTCTATCTTTTAACTGGCGGAAAAGACAAGGGTATTACTAGAAAATCCCTTCACTGCTCAAGATTCCCCTGTAAGTTTTTCTATTTGTTGTCCGTAGGTAGCTACAGATAAAGATCTTTTAATGTTCTTGTAAGAGTTAGACATACCATGACCCCAGTCATATGTATTCAGGGATATCCATGACTAGACTTGATGCTAGCTTAGCCAGGGGTATACATAACTAGCTGGGCAAGGAATGAGTACGGAATAGATTAAGGGGTGCAACGGCAACTCCGAAGCCATTGATACCTCGGAAGCTCCGAATACTACACGGGTGGAGCTATGCGGATAATCGGGTAAATACAGCCTCAAGTGTTTGTAACAATGATTGTGTTTACCTTACCTACGTAATGAGATTAATCATGCTTGTATGCCCTTATACAAGGAGAATGTATCATAGTTATAAGTAGTATTAGTTAGACAAGATAGAAGATATACAATCATACCTCTTTATCCTCATAATCTCAAGTCATCATCTAGCCTCAGGTGTAATCCTATCCTATCCTTGTATACATCTATACATCAACTCTTACAGTTATAGATAAAAATGAATAACTGTTCAGGGATGACCCTGCAGATCAAATTCTCTGCCTGAAATATTTTATACCCCGTAAATTGAAACAAGCCATGACCTCTGTAAAAGCTCTAGCCATAATTCATACGGACCCATGTCGTTTATATCTAAGCGGGGTAGACTACATGGATATTTATCCGAGTAGTAATCCAAGTAGTAAACCCTAGTAAAATCCAAGTGATTCTGTACTCCACTTTCAGCCCCTGTCCTTAGCGCCAAATCGCCTACTTTTATGACCTTAGAGTTATAGAAGAACACCCTTGAATAATACTATTAATAAAATTCAATGATGTTTTAAAGAAGGATGTTGGTCTACGCGACACACAGATCAAGAACGTCAACAAGCTCGACAACGTTTTAAAACAAGTATTCAATCTCGAAATAATGACCAACGAAGTGGCACGTATGTATCAGATATAGAATTTGAAGAAAAACTAGATGCATTTGTAGCCGAAAGTGAAGGCCAAGATCCAAATGATGTAGACATTGAACTCATCGACCATTTCAATTATTTTTCCACTGAACAAGGTGAACCAGAGATTTTTCATACAACATGTGGAAAAATGACTAAAAGTGAAGCATCCAAAACTGCTCTTCAACTTTCCCAGGAGTCAACAAAACACGCGATTACGAAATCAGTTACGCAGTTTAAACTAGAAGAGAATCACATTTATACGCTCCAAAATAGATACGACTCATCAAAATTCCATGGAATATTAATTGATACAGGGGCTGCGGGATATTCTACAGCTGGATATAGCCAATTTCAAGCATTCCTTACTATTTTTAAATCTTATCCCGTTAATAAATCAGAAAAGATTGAAATTAGGTTTGGTATTGGTGCTATAACCTCTATCAGATCATTCGTTATTCCCACACCAGTTGGATCTTGTAAATTTCATCTTATTGAAGCTAATACGCCGTTCTTACTAAGCTTAAAAGATAAAGATCTTGATGAAAAACGAGCTTTATTCGATACTCTGAGAAATGTTATTTGCTTTGAAAACGGCACAAAAATTCCCATCGTAAGACTTTTTGGTCACGCATATTTACAATGGGGTCCAATTGTTACTGTATCTTCATACCTGTCGGAGCCAGAACTTAAAATTCTTCATCGTCGATTCRGGCATCCTAGTGCACAAACACTTGTAAGAATTCTAAATAGAGCTGGTCACAGTGAACCTGAACATCAACATGTTTTAACTAAAATCACTGAGAATTGTCAACGATGTCAACGCCATGGTGCCGCCCCTTTGCGCTTTAAATTTACCTTACGAGATCAAGAAATTGATTTTAATCACTCGATTTATACAGATATTATATATATAGATAGTACACCTCTACTGCACGTTGTCGACGAAGCGACACGTTTTCAAGCAGCTCGATTTCTCTCAAACATTAGTGCAGGAGCTGTTTGGGAAGCCTTAAGAATTTGTTGGATAGATGCTTATTTAGGCCCCCCAGACATCATAAATCATGATGCTGGTACAAATTTTGTCTCTAGCGACTTTCAGCAGTTTAATAGATCCCTTGGTAATACAACGAAAGAGATACCAGTTGAAGCAGCTCAATTATTGGGGATTGTCGAACGTTATCATAAACCTCTTTGTCGTGCGTACGAGATTATCAAGGAGGAAACGAAATCTACAAATAAATCGCTTATTTTGCAGATGTCTATAAAAGCAATCAATGATACAGCAGGTATTGATGGCATAGTGCCGAAATTATTGGTATTTGGCGCATTTCCACGTATAATAACTGGAGATGCACCGACAGTAGATATCATGACTAGGGCTAAAGCTATTAATAAGGCGATGGCTGAAGTATCGAGACTCCGCGCTCAACGACAAATAACAGATGCAATTAAAACAAGAAATGGCCCATCCATAGACATTACTAAAATTCCTATTGGATCAAACGTTCTTGTATGGCGTATGCTTAGAAAGCAATGGGAAGGACCATTCAGGCTCATCGCGGCGCAGAATGAAAACGTCACGTTGCAACTTCCTTCAGGACCATCAACATTTCGATCTACTAGTATAAAAAGATATAGTGATAAAGATTCAGGAAACGATAATCCAACAGATTTCAATGCTACGGAAAACGCGGATCGACCCCAACAAGATCGACCACAACGCTCGCGACGCCCTCCAGCACGTTATCGAGAGGAGGTATACATATCTGATACTCCTGCTCAATTATCAGTGTTTTTTCATATTCATGACTTAACTCGTGGTAATTTTATCTCTTCACGTCAAAAAGAATTAGATGGACTTCTATCACGAGGAGTATTCAAGTTTATTGATATTAAAGATCTTCCGAGATCTGCACGGCTATTCAAAAGCATATTTGTCGATACATTCAAGTTTGCTGGTACACCAAATGCCATTGAAAAATCGCGGCTTGGTGTACAGGCATACAAGGATCAGAATAAGCACACAGTTTTGACGCAAGCGCTGACAATTCAACGAGCTAGTCAACGTCTTTTATTATCAATGTCTTTGATGCGAAATTACTCCATTTTTAGTAGGGATGTAAGTCATATACACAATCCAAAACCAACTTGGTAAGAGATTTTTTTGCTCAACCACCACCGGAACTTAATTTGCCACAAGGAATGATCTTGAAGGTATTACTTCCACTCTATGGAATTCCAGAGGCTGGAAATCACTGGTTCCAAGCCTATCATAGTTATCATACAAAAAACTTAAAACTCCATCAATCTTCAAGCGACTCATATTTACTAATCAATAACCATGCAATTGTAGGTCTTCAGACAGACGACACACTTTTTGGTTGTGATGAAATATTTAAAGCTCAAGAAAAAGAACKAAAAAAAGCGGGATTCCTGGCGAAAGAAGTAGAGCAATTGACAGTCAAACACAGTCTAATATTTAATGGAGCTAAATTAAGTCTACTTGCAGATGGACCATTAAGAATTACTCAGGAATCGCACTGCAATACACTTGCTCTAGTAAAAACTAGACAAGATTACGTTATGCAGCGAGCTAAGGCTGCTTAAATTGCTTCGGTGTGCCAGCCCAAGGCCACATATGACTTATCAGTTGCAGCACAAACGACAGACCCATCCGATAGCAAGCTTAAATTGTTAAATAAATGTATACGATGGCAGAAATCCAACAAAAATAAAGGGCTCACATTCGTCAAGCTAATTCCGTCACAACTACGAATAATTACTTTTACTGATAGTTCGTTTGCTAACAATGAGGATCTCTCAAGTCAAATAGGCTTTATTATTATTCTTGCTGTCAGGCGGCGGAAGCTGACGACGATGGTATACGTATTTGGAGAGCTGAGGATATCAAGGAATTGGAGGTACTTGGTGTTCGGGAGGTGTAAGTAGCTATTTCACTAAGGTTCTGAAGGTAGTCTAAGGTTATGTGGTGGTTATGTGGTGATTATGACGAAGAACTAAGCGTGATGAATCTATCTACGGCAGCTAAACTACAATTTATATAAAATRTTAAGGTTTGAGATAGATGTCACGTAATAATCGAGTTAATAATTATGAGTCATCAAGCGAAAACCTTACATTMCCCTCTCCTTTTTAAAGACGCGAGCTCCGTCGAGCGTGCTGCGTTGGGGTAGTTTTCGTGGAATTCTAGGATCGCATCTTGGCAGTTATCGAGGTGTTCAAAAGGTTCCCAGGTAGTATTATTAGTGCCAGTCCATCTTACTAAGTATTGAAGCTTTTTTCGACGTATTTGAGAATCTAAAATAGCTTCTACGTCGTTTACTTCATGACCTGAAGGTGCTATTTCAATTGGTGGTGGGGCATCTTTGTGTCTTAAAGAAAATCCTACATATGCTGATCGGAGGAGATTAACGTGGAAATTATTATCTATTTTGAGTTGAAATGGAAGATCTAGTTTTGCGACGAGTGAAGTTTTCATTGCCGTGATACGCCACGGACCTGCTCTCGCATGGTCTAGTTTTCTGGTAGGCCTTGCAAGGACTAGATTTTTTAGGGACAGGCATACATGATCTCCGACTTTATATCTGGGTGCTGGAAGCCGCATTTCATTGGCATATGTTGATTGATATGCTTGTGCAAGGGTTATTTGTTCTGTACAGTTTTGAATTATATTTTTCATCCAGTTAATAAATTCTGGAGTTTTGCGGGGTATAGGAAAGTCAGATTCGGGGCGGAAATCTAGTCGCGGATGATGTCCGAATGAAGCAAAGAAGGGTGTGACTCCTGTTGACAAGTTTACATGATTGTTGCAACAAAACTCAGCGAGAGGAACGTATTTAGCCCAGTCGTCTTGATGGTAGTTCACGTAGTGTCGCAGATAAATTTCCAAAGTTTTATTAGCTTGTTGAGTTTGTCCATCAGTTTCTGGATGGTAGGAAGTCGATAGTTTATGGGTAAGCTTCAAGTAGTTAAAGACTTCCTTCCAAGTTTTATCAATAAAAGCTCTGCCTTGGTCCGAGACTATAGAATCTGGTAGTCCTGCAAAGCGAACGACATGGTTGAGTAGAGCTTCTGCAGTCTCATGGGCGGTAGGTCCTTCGAGGGCAACTATCCAGACCCGTTTGGTTAGTCAGTCAACCACTTGTAAGACATATCGATAGCAATAATCTCGAATTTGCAAATTGGGAGCGGCCCGATGAAATCGAGTGTAAGGTGACGGAAGGCGGTTTCTGGGGCTGGTAGTGGTTTTAAGAAGCCGTGAGGTTTTTGAGTTGACGGACTATTTCTCTGACAAACTTCACACCCGCGAGCGTACTTTTTACAGTCCTTATGACAGTATGGCCACCAGAACCTACGATTCATCAAGCTATAAAGAGTAGCAGCTCCACGATGACCATACATGGGAGTCTCGTGTAGTTGATTTAAGAGTGCTTCTCGAAGAGCTTCGGGTACGTATTCTTTTCCTTCTAGACTAAAAGAATATTCCGTTACTAAGCAACTGGCTAACTGTATGTCGCTTCGTCTCGCATCAGGATTCTTTGGCGCAGCACGGATTTCCAAACAGAATTTATCTTTTTCGCAACATTCATTCCAGTTCTCCAGTAATTGTGGCTGTGGCATGGCGTTTTCTGGGGTTTCATGAGCTAGAGGTAAAGTTTGGTCGAGACAACGGAGAATTTGTTGAGGCTTAAGTAATATTTGATATTGATGTTGATTTCTTTCGTCTGAATTCTCTGAGGGTCGATCGGGGTGAATACGAGTCAGTGCGTCTGGTTTTCCACTTTGCCTACCTGGTTGAAAAATGATTTTGAAGTCGAAGTCAGCGAGCAGCTCACTCCAATGGGCTTGTCTTCTGTTAAGTTTTTTTGTAGTTGTAAAATTCTCAAGGTTTTTATGATCGGTGAGAATAAGGGTTAAGGCTTCTACTGATCCGAGTTCAGCGGTCCAGTTTTCAAAGGCATTCACAATGGCCAGTAGTTCCTTGTCAAATATATCATAATTACATTCTGCTGGTATCATTTTTTTTTTTGACATGAAGGCCACTGGGTGAAGGGTACCAGATTTGTCATACTGCGAGAGAACTGCAGCTATCACAAAGTCCGAGGTATCGGTCTCTAAGATTGTTTGAAGCTTAGGGCCAAAGTGAGCTAGCATCGTTCCGTCCTTAA
>CACM01003225.1:0-11451 GCA_000208805.1 Erysiphe pisi
TTATTATTATTATTATTATTATTATTATTATTATTATTATTATTATTATTATTATTATTATTATTATTATTATTATTATTATTATTATTATTATTATTATTATTATTATTATTATTATTATTATTATTATTATTATTATTATTATTATTATTATTATTATTATTATTATTATTATTATTATTATTATTATTATTATTATTATTATTATTATTATTATTATTATTATTATTATTATTATTATTATTACTAATTAACGCCAAGTAGGCACACGGGCTAATATTCCCGGCCTCAGGCCTCCCAGAGGGCATTTGGCGTGCCTGCGTAACTTAAGGCTACCAGGCATATCAGATTGTCGAGTGACATAATTTTAACTACACAAAGCGACCCGAGTGACTCTCGGGTGCTTGAGATACCTTAAGTGCTCTGCAAATTGCGTGATAAAACGCAACAAAATAAATTCAACACCATAATAACTGAATTAGATTAACCACAAGTCTCTTCACACTAATCCCATCACCCAGTCGTGGAAGGCACGAGCTCCTTTAGCTGACCCTAATACCCATTTTAAGTTTTTCCCATTTAGTCCGACTGGACAAAGAACGCGATTGTTATTCCTTCTATTTAGCCTACAATTGAAAAGATGTTCTGGTGATTTTTCGCAACCGCATGAGCAATAAAGTTCTGCTTCAGTTTGATGAAATCGACGGTGGAAGGAAGCGAAGTCCCCATGTCCAGAGCGTATTGAAAGTAATTTTCCGAGGCTGATTCTCGGTAATGCTAGTAATTCAGGTGGCATTTGAGAACTAATCTTAATACCTAAATTCTTGTAACGTTGCGGTGCTTGGGAATTCCAATATAACACCAAAGAATTATTATATCTTTCATTCAGTAAGAATCTTGCTTGAGATATCGACGCTTCTGTACAGTGTGTTTCTAGGCTGCAAGCTTCCTTAGCCAGAGTATCCGCTCGTTCATTTCCTAAAATCCCTTTGTGTCCTGGGACCCATCTCACCGTTACGGCACCGATATCTATTGCAGTCGCCCTTTCTCTGTTTAACCAAGTTGTACGAAGAGACTGGAATTCAAAGAATTTATTGGAGCTTGAAGGGGTGGGGTGATCGGTGTCTAGGCGAATAGCTACCTCTTCGTTATCGAGACAAATATATACATTCCTGGCAAAACGAGCCATCCAGTGAGAGCATGCAGCACTTAACCCTGCTACTGCTCCGATAACCTCAGCGTCAAAAACCCGAGCATTTCGGCCTAGTGGTATCTTCCCGCACATTATCTCTTGTGAGCCCCGATAAACACAGTATCCAGCCCCTGCCCTTCCATACTTATCCAGTGATCCATCTGAATATACAATAAAATCAATTGGGCTCGGAAACTACGCCCAGCGGTTATATAATACAAGACTGCCCTCTCTACCGGTGGCACCAATTTATTGGCGAGCAGACGCGCGATCAAACGGAACCCAAGGTGGTTTGTCGATGCTGGTTGAAAGCTCGAGTGCCTGTCGACGTCGTATCCAACTAAAGTTTTCAGTATTCCATCTCCGACGAAGGGAGTGATCGGGGTCTGCTACCGCTATTCGGACAGCTAAGCGATCATGTATACGGTCGAGCCATGCGGATGCTGGTCCCCATCCAGTTTCATGGAGAAGTGCAGAAATAGGAAAGGTCTTATAGACTGGTAGGACTGCACGTGCAGCCCGATTGATGGCAAGCTGTACCTGATTCAGTGCCCATTGTGAGGTTTGTGGCCCATACCACGTTTCCGCTCCATAAAAAAGGGTTGCAAATGCACAACCTTGCATAGCATGGCGTAATAGACCTGGAGGTACTCCACGGGTAGTATTGCACAATCGACGAACATGATCAATCACTATTCGAGCCCGCTGACAAGCAGTACGTATGTGTCCTTTAAAATTGAGCTTTCTATCAAAGAGGATACCAAGCCATTTAAGTTCAGATTTTGGTCTAATTAGAATTTGTCCAATGTTTAGTGGAAACTCAAAATACTTCCTCTTATTGTGAAAGTAGATTAATTCAGTTTTTCTTATGTCAAACTGGACACCGTTTTCTCTTGCCCAGTTCAGAGAAAGTTCCAACTGTTTTTGCAGTCTAGCCTGACATCTTTCTAAAGAATTGGCCGAAGAAAAGAAAGCTGCGTCATCAGCGTAACCAAATCGACTATGTGTGATCCTGAGTAGTGGTTCAATATAAAGGAGAAATAGAATCGGCGAGACAGGAGAACCCTGTGGAAGCCCGCAGAGTGTGACGGGCTTTGCCCGATAGGATGTGGCTGATCTAAAGCCCAGCCTTGTTTACGTGGTTCGGAGACTCTATGTGGCTGCTGCGCCAGATTCTCCAAACCAAGACGTTCTAGGAGACAGGGGTATGGAGGATCACTCAGAATACAAATCACTAGGAAAAATGAGATCACTCGAGTCTTCTGACCGGGTATATAAGTTAGCGTTTCTAACCTTGGATAGCTCTTCATAGAAAATATAGATTATCATTGTGGCTTTGCTTGCGTGCAATATCCGTTCGTCTTCGCCCTTAACAAATACATCCACGGTCACGATCTACGAAAATAACATTCGGCTCATCTATGTTATATTCGATATATAACTTCTTTAAGGTTTTAAGAGCCCATTGGAAGTTAGGCTCTCGCTCCCAGATCAAGAAACAATGTGCAATTGGTATTGTTATGCCAATACGTGCAATAATTACAAATGTTAGTAGTGGCAGGCCATACTCGTTTGTACGATAGGTAGTATCAAATTTAACCACCTGAGGATTATCTTGTAAAATTTCGATTATTCCTTTTTGTGAAAAGAACAACATCTCTATATATTAATCAAATAGATCATCGATATTATCGAAAAAGAAGTTTTCGCTTAGCATTTGAATAGCAAGCTCTATTGGTGTTTGATTAATCAACAAACTCTGCTTAATCGAAGCCCTGCATTATATATGTCCTTAAGAAAAAACATGTCATGGCCATCGGTTTGGTCTGAAAACTGTCGAAAGGCCATCGTACGGGCCTTCTTTGGATCCATGCCCGCAATAATTGCATTTTCCAGAAAATTTCGAGCTTCATTATTTCTTGCTTTCCGTCTAATGTTAGCTAGTGCAGATAATTCAATTCGACCATGGTTATGCTCAAATATGCATCCTGGTCTAAAGTGCCATCTGTTTTGCCTCGTTCAGGTACGTTGTCAGTGACCAAGGACAATTCGTTATCTTACTCTCTCGGTCACGACTGGTTGGTCGTGTAGCCTTACTAACACCTAATTTCCTTCATATCTTTTGCGCATATCATTCTTTGCTTATATTTAACGCCATTTTTGTTTTTTTGCACCTTCTGGCTTGACAACTTCAAAGCCTTCCTGTCGACTGAAATTATGCAGAGTATCTTCAGCTGCATTGCGTGTGTCGTACTCTACGTTGAGATTTGAACTCAGAGGCCGTTGAGTGGCACTTCTATTTTCACTGTTTCCTTCATCGTAGTGAGAAGGGGCATCGTGATCACCCTGATCATTGTCATCAAGATCAAATGAATCTTGTGAGTCGCTCCTGGTCCACACATTGTAGATATAATCAAGTTGTTCATCCGCAAACTCATCTTCTTCAAAATTATAGGCTCTTTTAGATAAAATGAATTTGACATGTTGAATAAATACAGCAGGAAGGTGTACGTATCGATATGATAGTTGAAGTTTCTAGTTCACGGTGAGTTCAGTGCTCAACGGATACAGATGATCCTAGAGAGGATCTTACAATAGAGAAGGTGATGTGAAAGTATAATTATTTAATAGAATATATAGTTGGAGGAACTAAAGCAACAATTATCAATATCCTTGGAATAAGTTATGGTTTTCTATTAACAGTATGTTTCTGGATAAGCGTTGTTTACTTTTAAAATTGTTTACTTAGTCGTATCCCTGTGACAGGGTGATCGCAGCATTAATAATATGTAGCATAACTTACGTCATATACAAGCCTAGATTTATGAAATGCATAACTGCCCTTCGTTTAGCAATTTGATGCCTTTTGTTTAGCAATCCCGATTATTAGCTGCCTCACTCTCCGGACTTAAATGCTATAGAACATGTCTGGAAGACTGTGAAAGATCAAAAAGAGCTTAAGTACACGTCTTCGTGTGATAGAAGGCGGCGAAATTTGCATCAAATCCCAGTGATCGTGAAGGAGTTGTGGTATTCCGTGAGTATCCAAGTAAGCACAAATCTCATTGTAAGCGTGCATGATAGATGTCAGGCCGTAATTGATTTGATATCGAGGGAGGGACAATCAAATAGTAGTCTCTCGATTTTTGACGCCGTTTTCAAGATTTTGTAGTTATATAGTTTTAATATTCAAAAGAAGTTTAGCTCCAAGAAATCCTTTAAGTGTGCTAAATCAACTGCACGGTAAAATCGCCATACCAAATATCTTTTACCTAAACTCTAAATCGAGATAATTAGAATGGGCCCGCTAATAGCCCTTGCTTCTACCCCACTGTGTCAAATCTACCCTAGTAGTCCATAAGACAAAATGGTCACATGACTACTGAACGACATATGTAGATGAACGCCCAAATCGGCAACCACGGCTTTGTCCAAACAACATAGCACACCTTTCAACTTTAATCGCAGTCTCCTTTGTTAATTATAAAAATGGTACGACAGAGAAGCAAGTCAGGGGCAAGTAGCGAGCTGCCTGGAGTAGCTGGTAATCAGGTTCGTTTCAACCATAAGTTATAAGTGAATATGGAAATTATACATCTAACAGGTTAATAGGAACTGGGTAGCATGTATGACTATCTCGCAAAAATAATCTTACTCGGTCCATCCGGCAGTGGCAAGTTAGTTCCGTCAGCCAAAGGGTTGTGAGTAAAATGGGAAATTCGAGTTGATGGCACTAGATCTTGTCTTTTACACCGTTTCGTCAAGAATGAATGGCGAGTGCTCAGTTCGCAGACTATCGGCGTCGAGTTTGCTAGTAAGATTATAAAAGTTGGAAGTGGAGCAAGACGGAAACGAATAAAATTCCAGGTCTCATTGCAACCTATCATTATATGGACACAATAGCTGATATAAAAATAGCTTTGGGATACTGCAGGCACTGAGCGCTTTCGCTCTGTCTCCCGGTCTTATTATCGCAGTGCAGCTGGCGCACTTCTAGTTTACGACATCTCTTCTTATAATACCTTTAACTCTCTCTCTTCATTTATCAATGATGCCCGTGCACTTGCATCTCCTAACCTCACAATCCTTCTCGTGGGCAACAAATTAGATCTTGCAGATCAAGGTGACCTAATTGACATAGGATCATCAAATCAACTTTCAGATACACCAGAGATCTCAAGCTACAGGGAAACAGACAATTTCTCAAACTTGGCTGTTGGAAGTGTAAATTCAAATTTTGGATTAGAATCCCAGTGGACAGCCTCAGTCGCAGTTGATGGAAGAGAGGTAGCTGCTGAAGAAGCATCTAAGTGGGCAAGTACAAATAATATTACAGCATCTGTAGAGGCTTCGGCTCTCAGTGGTGAAAATGTTGATGAGACATTCAATCGACTAGCACGTATTATCTTAACCAAAATTGAGCTAGGGGAAATAAACCCCGATGATCCGATGAGTGGTATACAATATGGTGATAGTAATTGGCTTACAGAAGGTGATGGAGCAAGTATCGTTAGCAGCATGACTATGCAGGATGGAACCTCAAGGCGCAGAACAAGATCAAACTGGGGTATGCGTGGTATGCGAGAATGGGAAGAAGTCTTTCGAATAAGAGGTAGCACTAGAAGAAAGAAAAGTTGTTGTTGATATCAATGTATTCACGATATATTCTGCTGCTCGGAACTTGCAGCTTATCATTAATTTGGCTAATCACTGAGGCACATTAAGCCAATAATTTTTTCGGTGCCCATGAATGATTTTAGTAAGTAATTTCCTGATTTAATTATATTATTTTTACAATGATGCTAATAGTCTGGGAGATAATATACGATTTAAGAGATACTTTGTAGAGAAGCTAAATAATGACGAAAATTTGATTATCTCAGTATCATAAGTTTGAATTTCAACATTATCTCTATTAAAAATTTCTCAGCTACGCTATAATAAGAATCTTTGTAACCATGGCACGGTCAGGAGAACTAATTTGAAAGAATTATGACATCTTCTTCTCTGTCTTTTTAATACCTTCTGTTATTTTGCCACCAATCAAAAAGTTATCAACGCAAGCTCCAAAAAATATTTGTTTAACTGAATGAATACAGATGCAGTTTTGGTATTCTGATTTATTAAATATGAAACATCTAGGTCGTAAAGCCTATTTTTAATGGGATGAACTAACCATACAACCCCTTTCAAAATTCGCTATCGTTATTGACTGGACCTACCTTAGCTTAGCCTGCGTTGCCTAGGACAACTATGAGTATGATTCACGGACGTTTCTATTTTTTGTCACTGTATTTATCATTCACGTCTCAAATCTTTTATACTGGATAAACTCTTGAATTGTTGTTGATAATCTATATCGACATAGTCTCTCAGAATTGTAAGTTATATAAATCAAAAACGTCAGTACAGATTGTAATAACTCTTAACAAAATTTGCGTTCACGGTTCCACTATATTAGAATGATTCTAACAAATCCCCCTAACGATGTCTTTAGGCCTGCGAAGTGGCTATGGAATATGTATCAGTATATACTACTTCTAAGGGCCACTGGATCATTAAAGCTCGTATAACTTTTGATAAACAAGTATCGAAAGCCGCACACACATACATTCTAGCGTGTGATAGACTTGGTAAAGCAACAAGGGCATCAATTTGTAAAATAGGTAATCGGGAAGTGGAATAACAATAGAGAGCAAACCTAAAGCTAATTAACGTCAGGTGAGAATTCTGAATTGATTTCAGCGTCCAACATAATCACGGATTCTCAGAATCCACCTAATTATCTCATCTTCCAGCGCCGAAATAATGAAGTGAAATAATAAATTCATGAACTCAAGGTATTGAAATTCGATGCCAAAAAATTTCTTATTATGCTTCGTGAACAAGGGGCTATAGGTCTTGATCGAGAAGTCTGGAATGAGCTACAAAAATGGGGGGATAAGAAATTAAATGGTATAAGCCTTTCAGGGGCATTACATGAAGCCCTTGAAAACTACAGGGTTTAAAAAGGTGAAAATAAATCTATTTGAGGTCGAAACTCAAGTTATCAACTGCAAGATTCACCTTAAAAGTTKTTTYCTTGGATTATTATCTTTAATCGTATGAGCAATTTCACATTCATGAAGATGAGGAACTGAAGGATAAGTAGAAAGTTCTGAATCAGATTCCGAATAAATTTTAACATCTAATCTAGCTGCCATTTTGGCTCTTTCAACTTCGCACCCCGTACTGATAGGCCATCTTTTTAGGTATTCCTTCCCTTTCTTCCTCTTTGCCCAAGTCTTACCTGCTTCTGTTGCAAGATATTTTGGACAATTTTGCTTGCGATGATGATTAGGTAAGTCGGTGAGATATTTTTTACATCCAAAACATATTTTACCGATTGATGCTGATGGATTAGTACCAAAATTTGCTTTTCTTGCAGATTCATTTGTGTCTGACGGTAATTCTGAATTGAGAGCAATCTCCTTTTCTTTTAATCTAGCTTGAATTGCCGAAAAGGACTGAGCGGTATCTTTAGACTTTAATTATAGCCATTTCCATGGCATAATCTTCATTCATACTTAGTTGGAGGAGCATAACCATCCACTGCTCCGGAAGTTCCATCGCAGGGTCTTGTTGGGTAATGGCTGCGTTTAATGACTGGAGTCGATCAACTTTTGTGTCTATATCAACATTTTTCAGAGTGAGCGTATTTAATATCCTCTCACAATATGCCATGAGACGGCTCTGATTTTCTCCTTCATATTTTAGATTTAATATCTCCCACGCCGCTTTAGGATTTTCGATCATTCTAATGCTACTCTGATGAATAGCATCGCAGCTTTTTATAATCATCGACATTGCTGTTGATTTGGCAATTTCGAATGCATCGAGTCTTTCTTGATGTAACTCTACTTTCGTATACCAGTCTTCCTCGCTGATTGATTCAGACCGCGCGGCCAAGGGTCTAGGCTCAATGGTGGTTCCATTAATATGGCGCCAACATCCTTTAGCTCTAATTCCTGATTCTAAATCTCTTTTCCAAATTGGATGAGACTCTTCTCCTGTGAGTATAACTCTCACGCTTTTACCCATGATGAAGGCTTCTTTGGATGATAGGTTTTCGGACTGAATGATTTAAATGTTTAGCAGGCCAGAAATTTAAAGACCGGGCTTTCATAACCTGTTGTATTATATATATTATAACTATCTTCTATTTAGTACTATTGGATTCAGGGATTTATATACATATTACTAGCGCATACAACAACGCGCTAAACATCATAACTAGTCACATGAGCTTCTTTCAACACTTGGCCCATAACAATCAAAGCTCAGGGGTATTGTTTTCCTAAAGAACCTTTCGGAAGACATCAATAGCCTTTATAAATTCTTTCTCAGTCTCTTGTCTGAGAAACGCATACCCAACTTCGAACGTATTGTTAATGTTGGTACATTCTACTATATGGAGCAAAGACACCCCAAATAAATTTGTACAATATTGTCAGAACGGTGGATTAACGAATGGGTAAAAGGTGATGATAGATATAGAGGTCGAATAGATTAGTGATTTAGGAGTATCTAAAGTGAATTTGAAGGATATCTGAAGGTATCTGAGGGTATCTAAAGGATTTCTGAGGGTACTAGAGTAGACTGAAGGGACTAAAGGGGACTGAAGGGGATTAAAGAATAAATAAGAGGTAATCCTATTTTGATACTTTAGACAAAGAACTAAGCGTGAAGAGTCTATCTACAGCAAGCTATACTCTAATATATATACAGTATCTTCTACATGTTCGAAGATTTTCTTTCTCGAACCGTACAAGCAAAACATTCGTAAAGATGTAAATATAGAAGTCTTAGCAAGGGTTAGACTGGAAGTTGCATAGGACTAAAAATATAATGGTGTGTGTGTCAGTAAAAATAGATATTTGTTTTTATCCTAGCGAGAACTGACAAATATGTACAGTCCATTATTACTAGTTTTAAATTAACTAAGTAGAGCAAGCGAATCTTCTCTTAAGTCACTACTACCCTCTCCATAAAAAAGGACTTCGTAACGTAAGAACTAGAATTTAGTCTTCAAGTTGGATTTTCTGTGCTTTACTAGGCAATTATAGACGCCATTATTAGTGGCATGACTATCTTGCTGCAGCGTTGCTAGAGTTTTCCTCGATCAAATTCCAGGCTCTGCGTTGCTGAGAATCTCTTCTGTCCCAACATTTGGTACGTGGGTTACAGAAAAATGTCCATCCATTTATCAATGCAGAGGGCTCATGGCTGTGTTTAGGATTAGTGATACCAATGGAACATTCGCCATTCGATTAAAAACTCCTTAACGCAAAGTGGAAGTAGCGCCATAGATTTCTAGTATATCTTAAACCTTTTGGCTTGCCATCCTCATCTCCTGAACGATCACTGCTTAAGTTGAGAGATGTTGTTGTTACACATTGATTTTTGGTTTTTCAATCTGGTTTTTCAGTGTAATCATCTACCACGAAACGCCAACATTCCAGACGGATTTTTGTAAGTGGGATAATACATAAAATCCATGGGAAATTGAATGGTTCGCTGTGTAAGTTTAGTGGTTCAAACAATAAGATACGGGGACTGGTACAATGAGTTACACAATTTTTAAATACAATCTCACTCCTGAACCCTTAGTCATCTAATATAAAGTGGGGCCAAATACGCGTTGAATGTCGGGGTTACGAAACACATTAATTACACGTTAGATTTTGAGTTGCAAAAGACTGTAATTACACATTTATTACAATTCAAGGCTAATTCTCATTAGTAACACATTAAATTACTTTGCACGTTTATTACACATTAATAACACATTCTTACTCACATCTCCAAATTCCTACAAATGCGCAAATAAGTCACATCGAAAACCCATTAGTACACATAAACACAATCATTTCCCCTAATTAACCCTTCATATATCAATTAAATCTGTGGACTACTCGCGTACCCGCTGGCCACCATGCCTGCGGTGCGCAAACCAAGACGTCAACATTCGTTGGCTCACTATGCAAAGACTCGAGCGAGATCGCGCCTACTTGAAAAAGGACTTGCTATAGACGAAATGGATTTTGAAGCTATTGAGGCAGAAATTATCAAAGGAATAGAAGAAATTCCGGAGATCGAAATGGTCGACACTGAAGTTGACAAGATTATAACGCAAGGATTGAATGATTCCCGATGGGCACGTCCTATCCAAGACAAAGATTCTGAGATTAACGCGTAAGACGGCAAGAGGAATTGTTACTCCATCTACGACTCATCTTTGTGAGTTAATTGATAAGGCAGTACGTTTAGCACTAAGAGCTGCTCTTCCAGTATGAAGGACAACACCAAATATGGTTCTCCACCGAGAAGGGGGCATCCCAACTGCGAAAATTCTACTCGAAGGGATTCGCCTACGGTTGTGTTCCAGACGAAATTCATTGGATATTCAACATCCACTTCGCTTTCGAGCTGCTACGTGTCCAAATATAGGCACTCAGAAGTATAAAAAGAGATTCCGACGCTCAAAGCGGCCTGAAATACAGATGTCTCGCTTACAAAGAACTTTCAAGCTACTGCCTCAAGCCGAGGAAGTAGAGCCCCTTTTTCCTGCAAGTTATACTAGTTGTTAAAGGTTTATCTTATTGTAAATAATACAAGTAGGTTACTATGAATGTTTATATTTTCACAAGGAAAGAAAGTCTCTTACAGTAAACTGTTCGCCTTTTATGTTCCATCAAAGTCCCATACATTGAAGATAATCTTTGCATCTAGCCTTCTATCCGTTTCTACGGAAGGACTAAGTCTTCCAACTTACCCTCATATCGTTGATCAAAGAATCGTTGGGGTTATCGTATACAGCCCCTAATGACGATCTTCATAAACGAGTTATCGGTTAATTAGCGAGATGGGCTGATTCGGATAAGGCCGAGTCTACTTACAAGGGCCCCTGGCCCTATAACACTAGTCATTCGATGAAAAAGAAGGAAGGTATAGAAATACACAAGAGATGGGAAAATTCGGTAAATCCGTCAGATATTTGTGCCTACTCAGATGGCTCATCAGAGGGACGCGCTCGATCTTCATGAGGTATTGCTCTGCAGCGAAGTGGGACGACCTTTTATCAAGATAGTGGGATATTTCATGAAGGTGAGGTTTATGATGCAGAAATCATTGGAGCAGCAGCGGCTCTCAAGGCCGCGATAGAAGAGAGGAGAGGTGGCGAGAAATATTCGTCTTACTTGATAACCAAGCAGCGATCG
>CACM01003203.1:0-12666 GCA_000208805.1 Erysiphe pisi
GTTGTTAGCAGTATTTATCATCTCAAAATACCGTGTTGTTGATATAGAAACAGGGTTGAGAAGATCATGGTCACGTGATTTCTCGTCCTGAAGGACAATTTTTTGATCTTGTCAAAAAATTTATTTTTTCGTTTGTTCAAATTTATCTTTTCAAATAAATTTTTAGTTTTTTCCGAACTTAGTTGTTTCACAACTTGGATTTTGTATTTCAGACCACAAACATATGTGACCATTTCAAATCCTTGGAGACTTGAACATTATCATAAACATTTATGATAATTYAGATGCTCAGATAGAGATGGCAGTACAAACACAGGGCTCCGCATTCATTGACTGGATGAAGTATAATGATGCTAACGTAGATGGTCGCGACTTACGGTATTCTGACTTTCCTATGCATTATACTTATGTCAAGAATCGGGGATGGCATATGAGGAAAAAGGGACATACCATTGGTAGATTGCCTACTGCAGTGCCACGACAAGGAGAACACTTCTTTTTGTATCGCCTATTGACTGTGAAGCGGGGTGCAAGATCATATCGGGATCTTTACACAGTTGATGGTGTTTACTATGGGACTCCTTCAGCCGCGTGTAATGCTCTGGGTCTAACGTTTGATGACTCGGATTGGATATCAATGTTCCATGATATCAAAGACACAGCGACTGCATTCTCCCTGCGAAATCAATTTGCGGTATGTCTCGCTAACTCTGAAATCGTTGACGCACAAAATGTGTGGAACATTTTCAAGAATAACTTTTCTGATGATTGTTTGTATCGCATTTCCCGCCATGGTGATGGGTTGATTATGCCACCTGCAGAATGGACTGATGATGAGCGGAGGTACGACTATGCTCTCTGGCTTTTGGGGAGCTGTCTTCAGCATTTGGGTTTGGATTGGGAACGAGCAAGGCTGACCGGTAATCGTCACGCATGGGTGGTTCAAGAGCAGAATCCTTTGGTCTCCGAAGCTCTGAGTTATGATCGGGAAGTGGAGAGAGAAAAATTTCAAGACTCGCAGCGATTGTTTTCTTCTGGGCAGCGGGCAGCTTTTGAAATAATCACAGGAACCATTGACGATGACCAGAGGCCGAACACCTTCTTCTTGCAGGGACCAGCTGGGACCGGCAAGACTTTTCTTTACAAGTCCCTATGTAGTCTGTATCGATCACAGGGGAAGGTCGTTCTTTGCGTTGCTTCGTCTGGCATTGCATCACTATTGTTACCAAACGGTAGCACGGCACACTCTTTATTCAAAATACCGATTGAATGTACAGAAGATTCCATTTGTCGTATTCAAGCGCAAAGTAACCTGGCTAAGCTCTTTCGACAAACGTCCTTAATCATATGGGACGAGGTAACAATGCAACTCAAGCATAACTTCAGTGCTGTTGATCGGCTGTTGCGAGATGTGTGTAAGGGTGAAGGCGAGGTGATGTCGAGTCAGCTTTTTGGGGGAATTCCTGTGTTGTTCGGGGGAGACTTTGCACAGATTCTGCCTGTGGTACCGAGAGGGCGACGAGAGCAAGTCGTCAATGCATGCATTTGTTGCTGGGCAAGCTGGCATTTAGTCAAGCCGCTTTTTTTGACACAGAACATGCGCGTTATTGAGGGAGAAGACAACCAGCGCTTTGCTGATTGGCTATCAAGTCTACCATACACACCTTCAATGTATGGAGCGTTACAAATTCCGGAGTGGATACAGACCACAGATGATAGAGATCGGTTTCGTGAATTTGTTTATCCAGCAGCAAATCTACGCTCTCAAGATACTGCTATTTTTCGCGATCGAGCTATCCTATCATCCACTAACGACGCTGTGGAAAGATTCAATGATGAAATTGCGGAGTTACGGAATGCAGTCTCTCATGAGTACTATTCGCACGATGAAGTCCGAAGTGAAGAGACAGGCAATGTCACTGAATACTCTCCTGAGTATTTGAGATCACTAACATGCCAAGGAATACCTATGGGTATCCTCAAGCTTCAGATAGGGATGCCTGTGATGCTACTGCGGAACTATTATCCAAAGTTGGGTCTCTGCAATGGGACTCGGTTGATCATCACAGCTCTCTACAATCGTTGTGTAAAAGGTAGAATTGTGTCGCAGGATCCTCGGTTTTGATGGGAAGGAGCACTTCATTGCCAGAATGACTTTGAATACAGAGAACAAGCTGCCTTTTCCTATGGTGCGAAAACAGATTCCACTTCGGCCATGCTTTTCAATGACTATTAACAAGTCACAAGGTCAGACGTTGAAATATGTTGGAGTGGAATTGGCAACGCCTGTTTTCACCCATGGCCAGCTGTATGTTGCATTGTCAAGGGTAACAGATGTGCGCAATCTTATCATTCTTTTGCCACCTCGATCAAAAACGACGAACAATGTGGTTTACTCTGAAGTGCTGATGCGTCCCCCAGATACCGGCGCATAAGTGAAATTGGAAATGATTGGTGAAAATTGCTTCGAATGTTTCGGTAATCTATAAGCTAAGCATATCGAAGCTTATGATTCGGGAAGAAAAATATTGCATTTTTCATTAGCTTCTGCATCGTGGGCTGTGCAAAAATTTGGGTGAGCGAATTTGAGTGGCTTTTGAAAATTTGAGTCGCTTTTAAAAAATTTAAGTTGGTTGTGCAAAAATTTGGGTGAGCAAATTTGAGTGGACTCTACGAAAATTTTAGTGGCTTTGAAAGCTTGAGTGGCTTTTGAAAATTTAAGTGGGCTTTGCAAGAATTTGGGTGAGCAAATTTGAGTGGGCTTTACGAAAATTTTAGTGGCTTTGAAAGCCTGAGTGGGCTTTTGAAAATTTGAGTGGGCTGTTGAAAATTTGAGTGGGCTTTGAACTTTGAGTGGCTTTTGAAAATTTGAGTGGGCTTTGAACTTTGAGTGGCTTTTGAAAATTTGAGTGGGCTGTTGAAAATTTGAGTGGGCTTTGCGAAATTGTTTTTTTTTTTTTCAGATTTTTTTTTTCGGGGGTCGATGACTCAACACCTGTACGTGGTGACCCCTACGAACCTTTAGCTCTGTTTTTAGAGTCTGAAGAGCCAAGATTGAGTCATGTAAGTATTATGAGAATTATATTCTAAATTTTACGATTTAGATTTTAGATAGGAATTTCTTTTATTTGCTTTTATAAGAATATCCATAACATGATACTTAAATTAAGCGTGAAAACATTATCAAATGAATCTTTTAATATCTACTTTGTATCTACTTTTTATACGCACTACAAAATAAGTAGTGATTTACTACATTTTGATAAATGAGAGATATATCCGTCGGTTAATAAAAGTATGTTTTAAATTTATGAAGTTTACTTTGTTTTTTAAAAATCTTTACAATTATTTATCCAACCCAAGAGTTATTAAAAACACACTAACTAAACCTAATGTTTGTCTGCTAAACGTCACAACACTGATTCATCAACAACACAAGGCCTACGCCACGACCGCCAACTCAACCACAAATCCCAACTGAACACCACCTCTCAACATCACCTCCATCCTAGGCTCCTCGGTGCCGAGGAGCGGGCCAAATACTATCCTTCCTCCCTTTTTTTTTTTTTTCTTATGAATTTTCATCAAAAAATTCATCAAAAAATGAGCGGATGGTCCGTGTGACCCCATCAAAAATGGCCGTTTTGCGTCGCTTCCAACGCCCATAGCCAGCGCCAGACACGTCGGAGCGAGCTGAGAATAAAATTTTTCATGTCGCAGTAGAGTTAAATCACACATATGTAATTTTCAGCCATTTTGAAGCTGGTCGCCGTTTTGCCCTCGCCCGCTGATTGGCTGGTTTCGATCATGAGCGGAAAAGTGGGGACCATTTGAGCGGCTAAAGCAAGTGTTTCTGCTAATAAGAAATCTTCGTCCCACACGATAAGAAAACGCCGAGCGCCGATATGTCGTTTACAGTGCCAATGAGATCTCGCTGTCGACCCTGAATTTGACGGTGTAAAGGCCGTGATTGGCCGAGTCATTTCAACCTTGCTGGGGGCTCCTCTGTCCACAGCTACCGTGAGCAGCGATGACCATTGGGTGAGAATCCCACTAGCCAATAGCGTGAATCTGTACCATTAACGTGAATCGCTTATCCCCCACATCAAAATCCCTGATCTCCCTCTTCTCTCTATTTCCCATTACAATATTTTCTTATTATCGTACCACTGAGAAGCTTCACTGAACCATCAAAGTTGAACAAGAATTTCTCTTTTTACATGGAATTTTGAAACTATTGCGTTTCCACCTGTTATTACTTTGGGTTGAATTTACTCTTCCATGAATAGAAGCCCTTTCTCTTCGTGGAAGAGGATATTTAATTACCTAGAAAAACAGTTGGAAATAGCACTGCTTACCAACTCATTCTTATTCCAGTAGTTCAGTAAAGCTAAAGTTTTTTGTATGTAAAATCGAGCATCCAAAGTAGAACAACCAACAACATCTCTAACACAACAAAGCACTTTACTTTTCGATACTACATATCTAAAGAAAAAGACAGAAATAGCGGTATTTCCATGCTTGAAAATGTAACAATCCCTGAACCAAAAATAAAGACAAATTACGAATAATTTAGTCAACCTCTGTTTCAACTGGTCTTTACCTCACTACTTAAATTAAAAATCCGGTTTCTGCAACATAAGATATTTGATTGGTTTGTGTTATGGTAAGCACTATTTCAACAAGAAAGCTACGCAAAAATAAAAGGATGCCAAATATTCACCAGATTCAAGTGAGTTTGTGAAGACTTTTTCCAAAATCTCAGATATCGCCTATTCATGGCAATAATTCGTTCAGCTTATGGATCAAGATCCAAACAAGTTGCTCAAAGTCCAAAATGGTGTTGACAATGCAGGTAGATATAACGATGTAAAATAGAACTAAGTTACTTTATATGATACACCTATGAAAATTTCAAAGGCTATAACGCACGAAATTAACTTCTGAATTAAATGTTGGTGTTATAAGTATCTTTGATCGATTTTCGGAGGTTATCTTCTATTTATGATTCCACACAATAATTTTTGAATACATTCTATTTGCAGCATCGGTTAGTTTCAAAAATGATTCTATACCAACACTTCGGAAATACCACTGGGAATGAAAATATTTAAAATCTAAAAATCTTCTTTAATTGTCAAAAAATCTTTACTCAAAGTACCCAGGCTCTAAGATCTCAACATGTAGTACCTTTCTATGCCAACAATACTAAATAATAAGACCAGCGAACTTCCTATGTCAAAAGCAACTTTGACTAATGCGGAACATCTACTCAAAATGAAGACATGTCTAATCTAGAAGAAGATACCGTCCGCTCAGAGATTATTTTCTATGAAGAAAAAATGTAGTCCAGAAGGATCCCAAGACATCAAAATACGAAATCCAACTGTCGTTAATTGTGTCTGAGATTTAACGGAATGCCCCTTCAAGATAAATGCAACTTAACAAGATATTTACCTAACCATGAAAAAGCTGCATAGTTAGCGACTAAAAACAGGACACAGTTCAGGTTATTACAAATAGACTATTATTCGAAAAAAAAAAGTTCAACTCATTGGATAAGATGCGCACTAAAATAAACGATAGCAATATCAAAAAGAACAAATTCTCTACTGAACATGAAATCTTTTCATATATAATTGAAAATGTGATGTCGAATGATCATAATATATGTAAATGCCTTGGATGAATGTGAACATTATCTCTCGATTACAATTGACTCTGACTCTGGATTAACTTTGGTATTAACAACAAATGTTGGTGTTTAAAGTCACTATAATATACAGAAAATAGCACAAACGGTTAGGTATTACGAAGAAATCGCAACTTTTGGAAGTATTGACAAAGTGTTTCGTTATAAATTATAATTTCATACGACCGACCGGAATGATATTGAAGTATGGCCCATGGTGGGCTTTGCTAAGTTAAGCGAAGAAACTTGAGTTTTACAAAAAATATTATAATTTCTACACGTGAACAGGATTTATCCTATCAGTCAAGATTTCAAGTAACAAATTATGTACTTCAAATTAAGTTTTTAGACCTTGAAAAACGATCCCTGCCATAGGGTAAGAGTAAATTAACCATGATTTAAGATATTATATTCCCTTTTTTGATGTTTAATACATACATAAAATTGAAACTACACGCTCCTGACCAAACATCATCAAACTCTCATAAAAGGAATCATTATTCTCTTGAAAAATAATGCCGCCCTCTCAGTGATGACACATTAATATCACGTGGTATAGTATTCCGTCCTGTTGAGAGAAGATACCGTCCTCAGAAAGAGAAGCGTTAAACCTTTGGGCAGAATCAAAAATCTCAATTACACAACCTAAACCGATCTACAAAAAAAATCAAACTACTTACATCCGGAAGAATGAAGCTTATTACAAATAAAATTGCTAAACTTCTAAACTTCCGAGCTTAGGTATTCCGCCAAATCTAATCTTTTAGCGTGATATTTTATTAGATTTAAAAAATCAAGTACGAAGATTGTAWGCTAAAAAAAAAATCACTGAATTTGGTTTGAATTTAATTCGATGTAGAATTTAACTTAGTTATAAATTTCAAAAATTTGTACCAATGTATCTGCCTAAAATTAATTTTTGTAAGCAGAAATTATTTTAGACTTCAATAATTAGTTTTTTAGTTAAGACATTATTTCGTTAATTCGTTAATCCATTAATTCGTCAGTTCATTATTTCGTAAATTCGTGATTTTTTAATTAGTTAATTAGTTAATTCGCTAATCCATTAATTCATTAATTCTTAATCCGTTAATTAGTTAAATTGTTATTACGTTAATTATATAATGAGTTTATTCGATATTCCGTTAATAATTAATTAGTTAATTATTTAATTCGAAAATTCGTTAATCGTTAATTCATTTATTTGATTATTAGTTAATTCGTTAATTCTTAATTCGTTAATTCTTAATTCGTTAATTCGTTAATTCGTTAATTCGTTAATTCGTTAATTCGTTAATTCGTTAATTCGTTAATTCGTTAATTCATTAATTYGTTAATWYGWWAATTCGTTAATTMKKAATTACGTTAATTHCTTAATTCGTTAATTCTTAATTCGTTAATTCTTAATTCGTTAATTCTTAATTCGTTAATTCTTAATTCGTTAATTCTTAATACGTTAATTCTTAATTCGTTAATTCTTAATTAGTAAATTCGCTAATCCATTAATTTGTTGATTCGAAAATTCGTTATTTAGATATTGAGCTATTTCGTTAATTCATTAATCCATTACTTCGTTAATCTGTACTTCGTTAATTGGTTAATTCGTTAATTCGTTAATTCGTAAAGTCCTTTTTCCATTAATTCGTTGATTTGTTATTTAGTATACAAATCTGTACAAATCTACAAAATACCAATCGAGAATTTCTGAACTGCCCATGAAGTATCCACATCATCAAAAGTAACTCAATCGCTTTTACGTTGTCATAAAACTCCGTTAACTCATAGCTGCACCGACAGTACCATATCCATAATCTTCTCGATCATTGAAGTGAAAAGTACCCTGAGCTCTATAGCTCTATACAATGGCACAATGATACCGTGCGTCTCGATGTTCAGACCGGGGTGCTATATATTGACGAGGTGGGCGATTGAAAATTGCGACAACAGGCCCCACACGGCTGACTCAACACATTCTAAGGCCCAGCCTCCAGCACAACAACAATCATCACTCTACTTTAACATCACCACAACACTTCCACCACATCCCTAGGCTTCTCGGTGCCCGAGAAGCTGGCCAGACTCTAGTTTTACATAATTGTAATTCATCCAGATTTGACAATGGACTGGAAATGATGTAAGTTGGTAGCATTATTGATTACTGGCTTTGTAATTTCGCAATGCACTAGCAATAGCAATCACAATCACAACCGCATAAACCATTACTTTGTTACACTAACTCTGACAGGACAAAGGTGCCCTGCAGTCTCGGTTCCATTCAGATCTTCCTAGCATCACCTACAAGACAAGACTTTTGTATTCTTAAGCAATGGATAAGACCAGTGTAAGGTTCCATCAACTTGCATCATCTATTTCGTCGATTGTTTCCTTTTGTCATAAATCCTTTCTGCTTAATTCTCGGCAAACCTCGGCAACGCTGAGAATGTATCCATACGCCGTTGCCCGTAACTACATCACAATCACCGGCAGAGACCGATACGACCCCTTGAATGTAAACACCAGTTAGAACCGAATGTTTAATTAGTATCCTTTAAGTGTTAGCTCTAAACTAAAGAGACTGTATCATGTATATAAGGACATAGCTAGCCTTAGATAGATTCCTCACACTTAGTTCTTTGTCAATAATACCTCCATAAGCTTACCTTTGTTTTATAAACTTAATTACAACCTTAGTCCTCCTTAACCTTCAGACCTAACCATCTGTTTCACCATAAGAATACTACACACATAGTCACGTGTTACTCCAGCGACCTCCCAACTGATAACCAGAATTGACGCAGAGATGCTTCGGATGCATATGAAAGCGAGAATATTGTATTGGTTCTGGCCAAGCCAAAGAATATTACAAGTATTGTAGGAGTCTTGGAGGAAATGGATATGCAAGTAGACGCTCGAGTTTTGAGAATGATAATAGGTCCCCTTTACTGCAGCAGAGTGTACGCGAGCGGAGCTTGGCAAATTCATAAGTGAATAAGTGAATAAAAGTTCGTATATAGATGTAATTATTAGATTTCGTAAGATTTAATTATAGTCAAAAATGAATAACTGTTCAGGGATGTCCCTGTAGATCAAATTCTCTGCCTGAAATATTTTATACCTCGTAATTTAAACAAGCCATGAGCTATAAAAAAGCTCTAGCCATAATTCATACGGACCCATGTCGTTTTTATCTAAGCGGGGTAGACTACATGGATATTTATTTATCCGAGTAGTAATCCAAGTAGTAAACCCTAGTAAAATCCGAGTAGTAAAGTAAACCCTAGTAAAATCCAAGTTATTCTGTACTCCACTTTCAACCCCCGGCCTTAGCGCCAAATCGCCTACTTTTATGACCTTGGTGATTTCTCTTCCTTAGTGAAGACCATTTTAGCTTATAGTTATCTAACTCAATATATATATATATATATATATCAAAGATGATGATTTAGTACAGTCAGCTTCAAATATAAATCCACCTTCAGCAAGTCTAGTTTCTACTATAGGGCAGCGTTTATGTTGAGGATGTGGTCAACTCGGACATACTTTTCGTACGTGTGGTAGACGAAGATTTAGTGTTATCAATAATAGGGGAATTTATAATCAGAACCACCGTTATAATAAAGAAAGGTATATCCTGAAGAAGAGAGATAACAGTGATATGTGTGGAGGAAGTTGCTGATTTGTTAATTGCTTAAAAGTACATGCACAAGAGTATTTATTTACTCTTGTGACATGCCTTCGTTCAGTTGCTATGACAATAAGGCGAAAAACGGAACTTGTAACTATTACATCATCTAGAAATTATTACACAATGTGAAAAATGGGGGCAACTGGCGAAACCGGCCGTCTAATTGGCCTTTTTAGGTAGGGTTCATTGAGCCGCAATTTGCAGGGCGAGTTGGTTAGCAATCACCCTCACTCTACTGATCTAGATTATGCAAATATCGCCAACGTACACGCAACTGTTGAGGTCTCTATAGCAACTGACATACAAATGGATATTAGATGGCCTGTTAAATTCCTTTTTTTTTTTTTCCGGATCTTAAGCACCACAAGCCGAGCGCCGTTAGAATACGTGTCGAGCCGCAGATCCTATGCTATAACTCAAAATTCATTGACTCTGCAAAATAATGGAGTGAGCCTGCATTGTGAAGTTTTTCAGCTTTATTATGTTTGTGATGGAATTGTGACATACATAGCAGGTCTCGGTAAAGAAATTCTAAATCTCGGGAAACGGTTGCCTAAGTTGTGCAAAGGGAAGGCGCGTCTGAGCGCGAGCATCTTCATTTTGACGATTATTCAAGAAGTGCTTCGGATCAGGAATTAGTTTTAGCCTGAACAAATCGTATGATAAGAATCTCTTGCCTGAGACTTTATATTTCCATCGGAATGGATTTGGGCCTTTTATAAACAGTGGATGTGGCACTGTGAAACGAGGGACGCCATCAATAATGAATGCAGTTGAACGTGGCAGCAGCAGGACAGGCCAAACCAACAACTCCGAATCCGACGTTCAGGTGGAACTCCTGCATAATTATTTTGGCGGCATAAATATCGAGACTCCTGCTTCATTGGTTGAATAAAAATTGTGCACTATTTATTCACTCGGAACTCATGGTTGCTGATCTAAACCCTATTTAGGCAGGTCAGCATTGCTCAAATAATCCCCGACAGAGATCACTGGATCCACACTCAAGCCAATCCTAGATGGCGTGCACCATAGCGCATGCTATCTTGGGACGAACGACACTGACACACACCCCACGCCCAAGATTACGATATTGGCGGGATGGGGACTGTACAGCTTGAGTACCTGTAAATTGCCCCAATTTAGATTCGCTACATGGACCGACGGGGAGCTGCAGGGGCTTGACAGGCTTTGAGAGCAGATCGAAAGCACTGAGTGAAAAAAAAAATTAAACCTGTTTTCCACTTATTACAGCTCTTAGAATTAACAAGTGATCGACACTGCAACCCTGAAAATCTAAATTTATCACCAGTTTTCGACCCCAGAGTTTCTGGAGATTTTTGTCTGAAGTCTGGGGCTGGACCCTTATGGCTGCAGAGAAATATTTTTGGTCATACGAGTATTCGCCTTTTCTGAGTGTCTTAATAGAAACACTGAGTTCATTGGACAGGGCACAAGACTCTTGGGGAGAAATCAAAATAGCTTACGATAAATGTTAAAAGAGGCTTCTTTTACTTGTGAGGACGTTAAAGAATAATACTTAATTCCATACGTATGAAGTTTCTCTGGAAGACAACTCCTCAGCAAAGCAAAATAGGTATCCCTAACTTAGATACCATATAAGGAACAATCAGTGGCATGGCAACTATCCCCGATTCGAGGCAGTCAGTGCATGTAGACCGCAAGATTCGAGAAAGACCAAAAACAAGCACAGTTCATAGCAATAAGAGTTCAAATGAATCTCAGGATGCTGATGAAAAACTGGCTACAGAATTTAGCTACAAGCCAGTTCTCAAAAGAGAGTTTGGTCATTTATCTACTTTTTCGTTTGCCGTTAGTATTAGTGGATTATTCTCTTCCATTATGTCCACATTTTCATACCCGCTAGCATCGGGAGGTGCTTCTTCTGTCATATGGTGCTGGTTCATCTCGGGTATTGGTTGTATGTGTCTTGCTGTGAGTTTTAACACTACAGCAACGACTTAAGATTATAGCTTATGATTCTAATTAAAATAGTGTTCTGTTGCTGAGCTTGTCTCGGCCTATCCCACTTCGGGTGGCCTGTTAGAAATTCTTTCCAAATAGATGAAAATGAAAATTTTCTAACCATCGACAGATACTTTACCATTTCCAAACTTGTACCACCCAAGAGGGTTCCATCGCTAAGTTGGTGAGTTCTCGAAACCTAAGTGAGGAGAATTTTAGGGCTGAAAAAAATTAATTTTGGTAGGATCACGGGTTGGTTAAACTTACTAGGCCAGGTAACTGGGCTGGCCTCTGTAGAATATGGTTCAGCACAGATATTACTTGCTGCTTTTTCAATGGCTCAAAATTATGACTTTGAAATTACAATAAATTTGACAATCGCTGTAATGGCAGTCTTAGTAGTCTTCTGTGGCTTGATCAACTCTCTTTCGACTTATTGGATGGAGAAAATGACCAAGATCTATGTCATTTTCCACATGTGTGTTTTATTCTCTTGTGCTATTTTGCTCCTCGTTCAAACGAAAGATAAGCACACTGCTGAGTATGTTTTTACTCACACTGAGTCCAAAACTGGATGGAATCCCGCCGGGTTTAGCTTTCTCTTTGGTTTCCTTTCTGTCTCGTGGACAATGACCGATTACGACGCGACAGCACACATTGCAGAGGAGATAGATGAGCCAGAGGTTAAAGCGCCATGGGCCATCTCCCTTGCCATGATATTTACATACCTTGCTGGGCTTTTCTTCAATATTGTACTATGCTTCTGCATGGGAGACCCGTCAGAAATACTGGAGAGCTCAATAATGCAGCCTGTAGCTCAAATATTTCTCAACAGGCTTGGAAAGTCTGCGGGCATATTCTATACCATCTGTGGCTTCATTATTCTCCAATTCGTATGCTTCACTGCAATGCAGGCAGTTGCTCGTACTGTTTTCGCTTTCTCACGTGATAAATTACTGCCATTTTCACAGATTTGGCTTTCAGTCAACCGCTTAACAGGAACACCACTAAATGCAGTATGGCTTACGGTTATCTCATGTATTTTAGTCAACCTAATTGGCCTTGGTTCCTCAATTGCCATTGCTGGCGTCTTTGACGTGTGCGCTATATCCCTTGATCTATCATATTGTATACCCATCTTCTGCAAGTTATTTTATGGTAAATTCGAGCCGGGCCCATGGCACATGGGCAAGTTTAGTTGGTGGATAAATGTGTGGGCACTTATTTGGACTAGTTTTGTGTCTTTAATTTTTCTTCTACCTACTCATCGGCCTGTCACTGCCCAAAATGTATGTTTCTATCG
>CACM01003180.1:0-12933 GCA_000208805.1 Erysiphe pisi
GCTGTTCGCTTTGCTGCAGCCCTTAGTCCACCGACAGCAATCGTTGCCATAGGATTTGCTGACTTCTGTCGATGATGTAAATACTGTTTAGTATATAGCGTTGGCGCACAATTCTCGTCTTTAAGGGAACGCATGCTGCGGATAGGACGTTGAGGCTATTTAATCAGCGAGTCATTGTTTAGAAAAATTCTTGATGTTATTCACGGAATGTTATGATGAAGGTGAAATGAAGAAATCACGCTGAAGAAGCAAGAGAGATCATTGATATGACATCTGAACTTACTCGCACATCCATCGTTAAAGCAATACTCAATTTTGAAAGTATGCAATAGCGGATAAGCTGTACTGATTAACTTAAGAATGCAAACATTTAATTTGTACGCAATTGTGGAGCTCGCGCGTCCAAAATTACTGGGCAAGTTTTGTTGTTGTTGTTGTTGTTTTGCGTAGCAAGCACTGAGAGTAATAACGTGATAAAACTGCTGTGTGCAATCAACCCCTGTAATAGAATAGTGAGCCAAACGTCAAAATTAAAGCGCGTCTAATGTCTCAGGATTCAAAATACGGTAGAAAGTGGTGAATGGTGAAGGTAACTAGACGGCCACCTAGAGCTCGTGGAATTCACAATAATTACTTCTTTTTTAATCCGGGGCAACAAAATTTCATTGTTATGGCAACCATTTACCAGGATTCGGCCCTGGCTTGCCATCTCGCCTATTCCCGTCGACCGGGATTAGAATAGGAGGTCAGGTCTAGGATCAATCTTATCAATCAATGCGACCGACACAACGGATGAGCTGCTTGTCAACGATGTCTTTCCGTGTTCAGAAGAATCAATGATCACATATAACAGATGATGCCCTCAAGCAGATTTGTAAGTTACAACTCGGGGCAATCAATCATACAAACAAACAATCGATCAGTTAGACAGTTTGAATTTACCCTTTGCGACGTTTGTTTGGGGATGGGCCAGAGTTCGTTAGTCAGCTCTGGACATCGCTGTCTGTCCAGCCAATCGAATGGCAGCGAGCTAGAAATCGGAGATGTGTAATTTCGCAATTTCTTGTGCGACATACAGCTTTGACGGATCTAAGGACCTGTAATATTGTTGCGCCGCTATTACTTCAGGAAATCTAGATTAAAGTTCTCCCTCATCTTCGCAAGAGCGAGCAAGCGAGCTAGGGTAAGCCTTCTCGCTAGCTTGTTGTCTCATTTAACCAACTCGAGACTAAGCGGGACAGGGGTGTGTCTGCTTTAACACTAATTTGCGGTCTAAAATATGCTTTTTTCAAGGGTTGGAAGTGAATGAAGAACAATGAACAGCACGCGAGTGAGCGCCTACGGCTGAAAAAATACCTTCGTTCGCGGGTGACGAAGGATTTGTGGGTGCGGGAAGAGTTTGAAGACATGAACATTATTGACTCCATAACAAACAATAGCGTGCGTAAACTTCGCACGAATGGCTTCTCCATCCAGCCAAACAATGCTCGGTGTAATTGATTATATTCTCACTGAATTTGTTTGCCAAACTTGCCCCCCTTTTGGTTGACCACAAGTAGTGCTCATTTAACTTCTTCTTTTGGGGCTCCAAGCCGGAAACCCCTCACAGCTTGCACAGATTATTAATTTTCTTTCGACGATATCTATCGGACCGCTATTTGTGGTGGTGATGAAAATAAAGGTAATTTAGTCTGTTAATTGGGAGGATCCATATTGCGCCTCTTTCACATCCCCAGTCAGTAAGTATTAAACGATTGCAGGGACCAGTGTAATAACTTCGACTCTGACATTTCAGCAAAAGCCAACCCAACGAATGGCGCATGTATGGAGTAGGTTAAGAGAAGCGTGATCTTTCTCAACATTTACAGTCTCTATGTACACAGAGTTGCTAAGTTTTCTAGTAGTTTATGGCAATCTTCAACTTTCTTACCATTCAAGCAAGGCCAATCCACAAGCTTACAGTTTTAATTTAAAGCAAGCCGTTAAAGAGATTCATTTGGAAAGCCTGCTTGTAAAAAGACTGGTCAAAAAATCTCTTGGGATGTTCTGAGTGCAGTTAACGGTCACGGATGGAAAGATGGAGATAATCCGTAGCATGAAGCGGTAGTTATTGCAACCGACAGCTTAATACACAGTGATATCAGATTAGTCCGGGGATTCAAGTAAAAAGAAAGCTCCTACTAATATAAATGAATGACCAGGATTCAGCATTCCAGATGTGATAATTCTACGTGAATTGCTAATTAGATAAGACATCTATAGCGTTGGCTTTAACTCCAAGTCTTATTGCGGTCTGTCTATCCGTTGAAATTACATGAGGCTAAATCCTCAAGGCTCTTTCTTGGCTGCGAAAAATCCGATCCCACTGAATCTTTCAGTCTTCTCGTTATACTAAATGACTACCAAGTAAAGACTAATACATTCAATTACTCAGTATGATTTTTCTTAGAGATTGTTGTGATGAGCCAACAGCAGATAGGAGTCCCGGATTTGAACAGACTTATTTCTGGACCTGGCATACTCAACTCAAGTCACTGCTGGAAAATCACGTCTATTTGAATCTCAGAGTAGTATTGTGTGACAAAGATAACAGACAGTCAATCAGTTTGTCTCCGCTTTGGCATCTTGACCTAGTTGGCGATCCCACACTTAGTTATGCCTAATTCCAAATCCCAAAACGAGCAGTGTGATTTACCTATTGTTGAGTCGGATTTTCATCAGAGTCATTCGGCCTCCATAAATAAGTATTTTCACCGTTATAAGAACAAGCCTGTCCATTGGAGAGAGGAGAGTTCTCGCGGAAGGACTTCCTTTTCCGTCATGCACCAAAGATGTAGCTTCAAGTTAAAATGTTCCCTCTTGCTATCGTTGTCCTTGATATTTCTTAAACTCTAGAAGACACTAATGCAACTTTAGCGTTGAAACTACCCTGCTAGTGTAATTAATCTAGATTTAGACCCATTTATACTCCTGCTCTGAGTTTCAATCAGCACGGTTAAGTTAAAGAGTTTTAGAAACATTAAATACAGCAAGCGTTGATAAAAATGCCCAATGGGGAAAGGCCTCGCTTCAGGGATGATCCCCGACGGGATTATACGATTATGGACTGTCCTTGCTAGTGTATGCACAAAGTTCAAGATATTTATGCACCTGGATATAGAGGCTGCACTTTGCATCGGCATATCGGTCGCCTGCTCGCTGGGTCACTTTACTATTTCGCTGGCAATGATCGCCCACCTTTAATTTAAGTGGCTTGAGGGAGTCGACACCTCAAAGTCTGTACGTGGTGTTTTCTATGAACTTTCAGCTCTCTCCAAAGAGCCTGAGGAGCCAAGATCGATATCCAACCTTCAAAATCTAAGCCGAGTTTCCCCCTCTTCACACTGGAAGATACAGCTCGATAACACCTACGACGAAATGATGTGGACAATGACGATGGACAAGAGGAGGGATATTGAGTTACACAGCGCTATAACGGTAGTCAGAGAAGCTCTTTATATTCAAAATATGCTATCCACTGGAAGGTGTTAAAAATGCCCACGAAAGCAAGACCCAAGATCTGTTCGTTCTCTTGAGCGACTCAATTATAATAATCAAAAAATACGATTCTTTCTCATTCTTAATTCGACGTCACTAGTCGGGAGGAAATTTCTAGTTTAATGAGGTACTCTACTACCCTAGTATCGTAATGATACCAGATGATTAGGCTAGGCTACTCCATATCGAGACTTTTCTGACATCTTGCCACGACTTTTGATTTGTCCCGAGGCATGGATCACAGGCGGAGACAAGGGAAGGCCAGGAAGGTAGGAGTGATACTCTTTGGTATACATAAGTCTGCTGCGCCCAGCTGAACGGCCTCCTGGAAGAGAGCCTCGCACTCAGTGGTTTTTGGGGGGGGTTTTAATGGCAGTAATACGCCCACAAATGGCCATCGCTTGGAAGTCTGGAGACGGGGGAATAATGAAGGGCTAACGGCTCCTCTAAGTGTGAGACCGAATGAAGGCTCGTGGGATTAGTACTGATGGACAGGGACTGTGGAGGAGGCATAGGAAGGTCTATACTACCCGAGGCATAGATACATCTGGCCTGTAAGCTGAGAGTACTTACATGTGTAAGAAAGACTACGACTTAAATAGCACAGTAAATTCAAATTACATCAGTCATTCATTAAATCAAGTATTGGGCACTCGACATAAGCTGGACAGGCGAGCCTCGAGCTTGCGTTCTAGGCTTTCTAGCTTCTTCTCAGTATGCAACGGGTATTACATGGGTATTTTATGAACAGTGGGGCATGGCTCATGGCTTCGCTTCAAGGGTAATTTTCCTGCAAGTACTTAAACGGTAGTTGCTATTTTGAAACCCATGCTCAAATGTGCCAATTATATATCCAGAAACCCCTGCAATTGCCTGTGCATAGCGCTCCTGATAGTATGTAATAATTTCGTTACACTTAATTGGAGCAGAAGCTGTACTCCCCTGACGTACTGGTGTAGTAATTAACTATTACAGGGATCTCTCCCGATTAAATGCACTTCGTTTGACAATTAGAATTGTGATCGAAGGAAAATACAAATCCAAAGTTCACAAAGTATAGATTTGAATTTTGATATACTCGTTCAATCATCCTCCAAATATCCTGGCCTGAATTGACACGATTGATATTTGATAAGGCTAGTTTTCCCCATATAATCTGATGATAATCATCCTAATGAACCAAAGAGCCTTTTAGCTTTACCACTAGTCAATATAGTAACAGGTGAATCTATCCGTATATTTAAGCTACGTTTACTCGAGGTATTTATTAACTCTTTCACCATTAGGAAGAAAGGTAGACAGAACACTTCGTTCTACAGCTGTTACATTACTTAGAAAGCTCAACATCTGTTGGAACATTTCAATCTTTCATGCAATCGTAGGTAAATTCTTTCGCCGAGTCACTTTCAAGTAATTTGGCGAGATATAATTTGAGAGCCATCTTGATGTGCCAAACACAAATTTTTTTGAAGAGTTGATTAAAACTCGATCTATGACATTCATTAGTGTCAGCTCCTGATCCCTAACAATCAATGCAAGCTCAGGGGTATTGTTTCCCAAAAGAACCTTTCGGAGTACATCAAATAGCCTAAGTAAATTCTTTCTCTGTCTCTTGACTGAGAAATGCATACCCAACTTCGAACGTATTGTTAATTTTGATACAGTCTACTATGTGTAGTAAAGACAATCCAGATAAATTTATACAATATGTACAATCCATTATTACTAGTTTCAAATTTACCTAGCAGGACAAGCGACGTTTTCTGCTGGAGGTAAAAGTGGCTTAAGCAGTCATCGGGATCTACTGAAAAATCTAGCCGCCATTCTCTACCCTCCTCTCGTAAGTCACTGCCAATATCTCCATGGGAAAGGTTTTGCAATGTAAAAACTAGAGTTAAGTCTCCAAGTTGTAGTTTTCTGTGCTTTGCTAGGCAGTTGTAGTCACCCTTAGTATTGGCATAACTATCTTACTTGCCGCAACGTTGCTAGAATTTTTCACGGTAGAATTCCAGGCTCTGCGTAACTGTGGATTTCTTTTATCCCAACATTTGTTATGTCAGATACAGAAAGATGTCCGTCCATTTGTCAATGCAGAGGGCTCATTATTGTGTGTAAGGTAAGTGATACCGATGGAACATTCATCATTCGATAAAATATCTCTTAACGCGAAGTGGAAGTGGATCATAGTCTTCTAGTATATCTCAAATCTTTTGATTTGCCATCCTCATTTTCTGAACGATCACTGCTTAATTTGAGAGATATTGTTACACCTTGATTTTTAGATATTTAGATGATAGGTGCAAACCGTGTCCGTTTTCTGCTGCAGCAGCTCAACAGGCAGCATGTGCACTCCCTATAGTCGAGAATTGGGTAGGAATAGGAGATTTAGTTGAAGTAGTCCAACTCAAATTTTCATTTAGTTTTAATCCAAATTGAAGCTCGTTTACGGATAATACAACAATATTTTAATATACTGCCAATACGTTAGTTAGTGGAACGCTCTATTTAAAGCTTTGAATTCCTCTTGATTGTTGAAAGTTAGGTCATAAGTATATACCTGAAGGAATTTATTGTGATATCGAACATTGTATACCTGGTTATAAGCTGGATTTGTTTATTTACTGTGTTTGCCGAAGCGAATTTAATTGTGAGACCCCTGTAGCTGTTGCTATGCTAGCTAGACAGGGGAGTACAGCTTTTGCTCCAATTAAATATAACGGAATTATTACATAATGTCAGGAGCGCGGTGCACAGGTAATTGTAGGGGCTTCTAGCTATATAATTGGCACATTTGAGCAGGGGGCTAATTGCAACATTTACCGAAATTACCTGTGCACCGCACTCCCGATATTATGTAATAATTTTGTTACATTTAATTGGAGCAGAGGTTGTCCCCCTATTGTAGGTCTCTCACAATCAAATTCGCTTCAAAAGACACATTAGGTAAATAAACGAATAACAAATTCAGCACTACTGTAGCGATACAAAATCCACTTTCTCAAGGCATTCTTCCGCAAATTTAATTAGGGTATTGTTATTCGGCATTGACAACTTGATATTTGGCATTGAACTATTCCATTTAAGGACTCAGTCTAAGTGTATATATCAATTATTCTAAATTTCTATGGATAGTCCTACTTGTTATTTCCTTTACCTAACGTGTTCAACCTTTGTGATTAGACGCGCGTCATATGTTATCTTCCCACGTCATCGTCGTCTATGCGACCATACAATTATCATCACTCGTATCACTCTCTATTATTTACTGTACTTTCACAAATTTCGATTTCAATGCACCAATAATTCTGCGCCTAAAATCTAGTAATTATATTACATTTAAATGATTGTTATTATCTATAATTATTAGCTCTAAGATCCTGTTGTAGGAAGTTTGTCAGCAAACGAAAGATAAGTCTTTTAACCGAATTCAGAGCTTACATTCATTGAACATTGAATTTGAGGCTTGCTATTCAAGCTCAGCTGCCGAGTACGAATATTCCTGTCGTAAATATCTCGGGGCGTAAGAAAAATCCCAGGATTAGTAACTTTCAAAGTTGCAAGAATCTTTGCTGTGGAAACTCCAGCAGAATGCAACCGATCAATTGAATCAACCGATCAATTGAATCAACCGATCAATTGAATCAAGCACAGTTTGAGGCTGTCTCGCAATACGGTTTTCAGGGTCAGCACTACGCGCCATATATGGCTCATGATTATGCTCTCCATTTAATACTCCCAGTCTCCACTCGGTTCTTACCACGTCCAACTTATTATCCTTGATTCGGAATGGAAATTGCATCTTTTTAGAGCCTGTCTTCTTTCGAAGTTTAGATTCATGGGTATGTGATTCGTAGTGCCGGTCATGAACCTTTCGTGCCTTTGTATAGGTATATACAATATAGTTAGGGTAAATTTTACTTGCTTTGATAATAGTTTTATCTGGCGACGAATAATCTTTAGAAATTACTTACCCTACACACAACCATGAACCCTGTGCATCGGCAAATGGGTATCCATCTATAACTTAGATAGCAGGTACTGAGAAAGGAAAAATTGTCTTTAAAGCAGAATTTGGAATTCAACTCAGGTCAATTCTGGCAGGATTGCATCAAGAAGATACCTACGCTACTGCTTAGGGCATCTAGAACTGTTCGACACAGCACAGAAAACTCCAACTTGAAGGCCAAACTTCAATTTGTGCATTACTAAGTCTTCTTGGTGGAGAAACTGAAAGTGACCTTGGGGAGAATGACCAAGAATGGTGGTTTGATTACTCAGTAGACACTGATCACCTAAATCATCTTTTTCCAGCAGAAAACATCGATTGCTCTACTAAGGCAATTTCATGAAGTAGTAATAATGGAATGTACGTGTAGTACAAACCGATTCGACTTGCCTTTGCTCCATATAATTAGATTTACCAACATCAACATTACGTTTGAAGTTGGGTATGCTTTTCTCAGTCGAAAATCAGAGGAAGAATACAAATGGGCTATTGATGTCTTGCGAATTCTTTCTGAAAAAATAATATCCCTGAGCCCGGGGCTGTTACGGATCGAGAGCTATCACCAATGAATACTATAGACCCAGTTTTAAATAACTCCAAAAACATCCTTTGTGCATGGCATATCAAGATAACTTTAAAGTCATATCCCGGCAAAGAAATTGATGGCGATTCGGGAAAAGATTTTACAAATGATTTCATGAAAGTTTGAAATGCGCCAACAAGCATTAAGTTTCCTGTCCTATATAATAGCTGTAATACCAAGTGGTCTACTTTCATCCCTAACGATGAAAAATTAGTCATATATCTCGAAGAAATGTAGCTCCAATATGCGGATAGGTTTTCTAATTGCTACGTGAGCAAATACCTTCATCCTGGCCATTTGACTAGTAGCAAGACTGAAGATGCTCATCATTATATCAAGATGTTTATATCAGATTCTACCGGGAACTTATTTACTATAGTAAAAAGAATCTGAATCCCTCTCGGCAATGAGCAAAGAATATATCAAGACTTGCTTCATCAACAACAGGTGAAGGGAGTCTTGAAGGGAGATTTTTCCCTTAAGGTGAATACCTCAGTTTGTCGACGTGCCCCAAAATTAGTAATGCCTCAGGTTG
Source organism: Erysiphe pisi (assembly GCA_000208805.1). Taxonomy (NCBI): domain Eukaryota; kingdom Fungi; phylum Ascomycota; class Leotiomycetes; order Helotiales; family Erysiphaceae; genus Erysiphe; species Erysiphe pisi. The sequence goes on from CACM01003180.1 coordinate 8,662, forward strand.
CTCTTCTTGGAAAACACCAATCAAGACTATGAAATTTCGGTATTCCTATCCCAGAATGTACATGTAACTTTAGATTATCGTTAGGTGTACTATGCTATCATCTAATAAAGTATAACCTTTTACCCAATTCTCCATCCCCTTACGCCTCACCCCCACAACTGTTAAAATCTCAACTTCCCAGCAAACCTTTAGTCGAAAGGCCGATATTAAAGCCTACTGTCCATTCAAAGCGTCCATTGCCAGATAGAATTTCCAAAAATAGCAGCGAAAATACCGACAAGAACACGTTCCTTCTAAAGGAACTAGCAGAGATAATCGCGACTCGACAGCGTCGGGAACGTGCCTGGTATGTTGGATTAATGTTATCTACTACTGTGCCCGGTAACATAGATAGTGCATTGGCAAATCTCAATGAATATCTAGAAAATGAAGAAGTTGAAGCTTTTAAGGCCTACCTAAGGTTGGCCATATCCAACTTTGCAGCCGCAGACTCATCTCCCCTTACCGCATGTTCCAATACACGCACAACCAAACAAAAGCAACGTAAATGTGAAAGGGAAGGAAATTGATAGAAACTTGACAAAGAAGATGGCTGTCTCAACTCCCCGAATCATTCTCAGTCAAGTTCCAAGCCGGGGATTAGAGAAAAATGCGGAACTACCAAAAACTCCCCAATCTGATGACGACTCCTGGGCCATAGTAGCACGCAAAAGCAAGAATAAGGCAAGGGTAAACCTAAATGCCTCAGCACGAGCGGCACCTTTGGGTAAAACTTCTCATCGCTCCACTAATAAAGACAAATCTGATAACACAACTTCCTTAATGAAAGCCATCTCAGATAAAAGACTCTTTCTCCATCTTCCTCAAGAACAAGAGTGGCGTAAATTGTTACCCGCTGGTGCTCGAAAATTAATTGTTCAAATATTACATATCTCACCTTCACTCATTGGTAGAATAAAGCCTGTACACTCAGGCTTTGCCTTGAGCCCTTCCAACTCAGAAGCACAGGAGGAAATGTGAAAAGCAGGAAATGGACTGTTATTATCCGGTGCGAAGTTGGAATATGCCACCAACTGAGTCTAACTGTTAGTTCCTACAGTGCCAGCCTTTATCCATATGGAACAAGGGCAAGTTGAAGTAAGCAAATCAATGCTTTCTGACGAGATTGAGCGTGTCTGCTCTGTGCGACCGGCAAATTTAAAACAATTCGGTCAAAATAACCCACAAGCGCCTCATAGAATATGGATGGCGTATTTTTGCAAAGCACCACGTAGCGGTTTTAAGGTTTTTGATAAATCCAGAATTTCGAGGCCGTACAAAAAGCAACAACCTGTTGAGTTTTACAAGCGTTGCAATGGGCACCACCCAGCTAAGAACTGTTCAAGAGCACCGAGCACCGTCATATGGTAATTGTGGTTCAACCAACCACAGTAAAATTATTTGCATGGCGGCAACTAAATGTAGAAACTGTGGTGGACCATATCGTGCTGATAGTCATCGATGTTTAACCCGACCTACGCGGTCTGGTGCTCCCTTCAAAGAGCAAATTAAAACTTACCGCCAAATGGGGGAGAGAGAGTATCAAGCAGTACAACGAGCCAGAGCTGCCGAGGAAAAAGCTGCAAGTGATTTAGTTCCCAGGGTGTAAGAAAGAAGATTTTGTTGAAACCGAGGTGAATAGAATTAAGATCAAACCGACTGGGTAGATTTGTTGGTTGGGAGTGCACCTCGACCCTCAACTTACTTTTAAACATCATATATCAACCTGGTGTGGAAAAGCACTAATATTAGCTCAGCATATGTGATGACTCAACACCACCAGAAGAGGAGCTGCTCCCAAAGCTTTAATAACTGCTGTAAATTCATGTATAATACCGGTTGCAACATACAGAGCAGAAGTGTGGCGGACAAGCTTGTCTCATCCGACTATAAAGGGGACTGTTAGACCCCCTACATCATTCCACTTTGATCTAATTGATAAGGTCATTATTAAGGCACTAAGAGCTGCTCTATCTGTGTGGAGAACTACTCCAAAAAAAGTCCTACATCGGGAAGGAGGCATTTCTCCACCTCACATAATTTTAGAAGGGTATCGCCTACGAGTTGCAGCACGGCTCAATTATCTTGATGACCGTCACCTCTTAGAACCAGAGCAAGTATGTGTTCTAATGTAGGCACCTTAAAATTTAAAAGAAAATCAAGGTTATCAAAGAAACCTAAAATACAACTGTCTCGTGTTCAGCGTGCCTATCGTCAGCTGCCTCAAGCTAAAGCCCCGGAACCACTATCAGGCCAAACTTATAGTCTATTGCTTGGATCAAAGGAAAACGGTGTAATTAACTATGAGGTCTGGATAGGCACAGTTGCTTCAACTGATATATGTGCTTACTCKGAYGGRKCATCAGAAGGCCTTGGTCAGTCATCTTAGGGGGTTGCCCTTCAACGTGGAGGGATATCTTTTAAAAAGGGACACGGGGTATTATATGGTAGAGAGGTCTATAATGCAGAGATCTTTGGGGCAACCATTGCGCTTCGTGAAGCCTTGTCGATAAGAGAAAATCTATGTACTTCTCGATAATCAAGCCGTAGTAATGGCTTTAACCACTAGAAAATCAGCATCAAGTATTCGACTAACTAAGCTATTACATTGTTTAGCAAAGTCTGTAAATGCAGAATTCAGAAGGGTACCAGGTCACTATAAAATTAGTGGAAACGAAGAAGCAGATGCGGAAGCTCGCACTGCTCTTAGAGACTTGCCTGAGAGAGAAAATAAGCCAACCCATATTACACTAGCATACTTACGTCGACTTATGCAGTAACATCGACAACAGTTGGTTGAGAAATGGTGGTCCAACGTTTGCCTTCCTAGGTACCAAGACCTAGATTTAAAAATGCGCCGGGGAAAGCCACCAGAACTTGCATTATCTCGGCGGCTCCTTCATAAATTGATAGCTGCCAGAACTGGACATGGTGACTTTGCGGCATACCACTGCCGCTTAAAACACTTAGACGCCGAACTTGAATGCGTCTGTGGACAGGAGATTACTCCTGCACATTTTATTAGATGTCGAAGGTACGCACATCAGGTGAGCAAATTGCGAAATGGCATGACCACAGACGAGTTTAGAAGACAACTACTAGGGCATAATTGCTTGAAGAAATTTTCCGAATTCGCAAAGGTTACAGATTGCTTTAGCGACAAACCGATTCACTTATCCTCAGCTGAACGCGAGGAGAGTAGATCATAAAACGCCAGAAATTGAAGTTGCGGGTTAGAACTTGATGTGAGAAATGCCTTGATAACCCCGTTAATTGTTACCTTCTTTTGCTTTTTATTTTTTTTCTTGTTACGTTTTCATGTTTTTCTTACATTCTGTGTAAATAGCGGGCGTGAACGAGTAGGGTATGCCTGAGGCCAAGATCCTTACCGGCTCCGCCGGTCCTGAACCCATTGTGGACGTAAGGCGTAAGCTTAGGACCTTAAACTAGATAAATAAATAATATTCATACTTATCATAGCTCCTGACAAGTATACTCCAATCCTATTACACTCTATGTCATAATAAAATCATTTGATGAGAAGCTCATTGTAATTATGTGTGATTAAATTCGGAAACAATGTTCAGATTATATTTCGATTTTAATAAGCGATCAAGTACTGGGAGCAATTAAGACTATGTATACTAATGTACTTCCAATTCATATTTATACTTAATACTCGATTTAATTCGCTCTTCCGAGTAATCTATTTGTCTTTAGTAGAAATCATATTTCTGATCCGAAATGGCTTAAATTCGAACAGGTTACCAGCCATCATCTCAAAGAACCGTGGTTATATATCCACACTGAATCTTTATGAGTGCCTTCTTCTTACGAGTAAAATGACGCGAAAATTTTAAGAATGTATAGCTTTTAGCCTAAAAGCCTAAGTATTTAATCAATTAAAATTATTGTGAGAATGCCCCGACCAAAATCTACCCACGGTTGGTCTGAGTATTTCAAAATAACCGAAGCGCGCGCTAAATAAAACTTGTAAGAGGAAAAGGAAATGAATATTCGTAATGGACGAGGTAATGTTCGTAACAACATAAGCCCAATTTCATATTTAAATTTCATAATCATTATGCTTTTCGATGCTCCAATTTTCCCCTTCACCTGTTTACTCCGAATATGAATTCTAAATTAAATAAGAGCCCCGCTTAAGAATCAATATACAATCTTAGCACTCCCTCTCCTATTTTTTGCTGGCCAATGGATTTCTATTGCTTCTTT
>CACM01003165.1:0-11435 GCA_000208805.1 Erysiphe pisi
AACTGAGAATTTCGTCCTTCCTCAACAGTAGGGGATGGAACATGAGGAAGCTTAACATATTCCACACTTTGGCCATCAGATAAAGCCAGGTTTGAGTCCTTGGTTTCTGACGAAGTATTCCGAATAAATGAAATAGGGGCAGATCCATCACGATGTTCTGGAGCAATAATGATCATGCCATAACTTGATAATGATCCAGCTAAGAACGAATATGTATTTCGTGTACCTGCCAATCCATGGGAGAATATCATAACAGGCCACCGCTTATTTGAAGTTGTTGCATCCAAAATCGGTGCATCTGTCCGCGCTGGTATTTTAATGAAGGAAAACGGATTTGGGATATATCTGAGTATATTAAGTAGACTGAATTTTACAATACAGACAGAAATAAATAGAATAGCTACAGCGAATTTTTCGGAGAGCTAAATATTACTCTAAGTTTGATCTTAAAATAGCAAATAATACTCACGATAGATAATCTGCCGTGTTGTCTTTAAAATTTAGTAGCCTACAGTATCCAGCTAAGTATGCACGCTGTGGTTTTGGTAGCCAGTTGGCAAACTCTTTATCTGTGTTTGGGTCACAGGGATAGAACATTCGGTATTGAACTGTCTTGATTCTGGAGTCGTTTTCAAGAGGAGATAAGCTGGCCGATTGTAATTCATCTATAGGAATCTCAAAATCTATGGTACCAACTTTATATGGCCCAGGAAACCTTTTACCACACATTAGCTACCATTGCTCTTCATAGCATAGTTTGATAAGGTTGGAGATCCAGTTGAAAGATATGAATACAAGCCAAAACAAAACATACTCTGGAAATTTAGGAACAAGCCACATAGTTTGAGATTAAAAAGTTTGGATTCGAGATGTAGTTTGGAGTTTAACTTTCTCCAATGCGAGAGACATCAAATCATCTCTCTCTGACTCTCCTCAAATTCACCCGAACACAAGTCCAGGTGTATTCTTACTAATGAGGATTTGAATCGTATATTATCAATCTAAGGTCAAATAGCTTATTAACGATCGCATGGCCCATAGGAAAAGAGTAAATATGCCCCCACCACATCCATTATCATGTTGGGAACAGACACTGTTTTGATTCTTATCATACTTCAATGACTAGCTGGCTACCCCTGAAATAGCATTCTGTTTCATGACGTATTCTAGTTTCTGGTATGCTATATTTAGCTATGGCCCTATTTCTATGATCCATGTAAGTTAAGGTTGTATCTACTTATGGGTTTCATAGCGGCTAGTATTGCCGATATATCCCTTTAGCTTCTGGTATCCTTGCTTAAATTGTGGCTACCTCGAAGTCAATAGTATATAACCATTAAATAAAGGGAACCGCTGAAACTTCATAAAAATTTTAATGAAAACCCATAAATCTAATTTTAGTACACACGTAAGTAAGAATTCATCAATGTAGGGTGTTAGGGTTGCCAGAGCAACTAATAAAGTATCGGCCGGCAAAGTCGAAGTCTACCGAAATTTCCACCTCCACACGATGCCGGCGTAAAACTCAGTATGCTCCGTATATCTGAGATAGCCAAGAAGATTCGTACAGCCCTCCCCTTCAGGATCCCCATTCATAACCGCAGGACTCATTCGTCTTCGTCTCTACGACATCTTCCACTTAGCGCCCTTTTCCACGAAGCCGACCACGAATGACCTCGGAAATGTAGAGTGAAGGGCTCTATATTTCCAATACTACAAAATCCGATGGAGATAAGTCATTGGTGCAAATGGATAGGCACTGGTTGGAATTTATAGGAATGGTGGTTCAGATTCCTACGTTATTTATTGGAGGGGGACTCGGCTGCTCGTCGTAAAAGAGACTGAAAGGAATGGATGAGGTTTTCTTATTTAGTTTTCTCTTAGCACGTGGCCTCTGGGTCATAGAGAACGCGTTCTCACCCATTCGACCCGATGTAACCAACTAGCATGTGTTGGTATCGAGAACAGTGGGCACCGGATAGACATTGCTAGAGCATGGGGAAATCTATTCTAGATATTCTATGTGGCACGTCCTACGTCCCCAGCGAGGCATTCAGGTCACTACCATAAGAAAGTTATTCGCGGATGTTAAATATCCAATCAATAATAAAGTAACAAGTATGCTAAAAAAACTTCCGCTGGCATACTATGCCAGAGGATATGATTAGAATTAGGGAAGATATCTTCAAGAGCATTCATAAAAGCAAATTTCTGTCAGTATTGAAGCGATTGAGAACTGCAATTTCCTCTCACATTAAGACTTCCTTAATACATTCCAAGACCCACATATAGTCAGCTCCCTTCTCCCCATTGAAAAATGCAAGAGCTAACTGCAGTGTCATATTATTACCGAAACTTCTATAAACGTCGATATAACGCTGGTGGAATCGATTAGTTTTATATGTTGTGTCTACTAGTGGAACGTATGAGGCGCTTTTTGGGATTTTGATACAATCAGGACACCCAAAGACCGATCGATCAACACGATCATCTTTGTCTGTTTCTATCCTACAAAATATTTCGTCACTTAAGCTCACGAGTTAGCTACTATATAGGAGAAACTCTCCTAGTTGCTCGATTCGTTAGCGTTGTCTCAAGTTGTATAAATCTTTTTTGTGAGATTATTGTTACAGTCCTTCATAATGAGTTTGTTTTTTGATTCTAGAAATTTTCGTCTTTCGTAACACTTATGTTCTGATAATTTCTACTGCCTTTTCATTTACGTTTAGCAATCTTATTCAATTAGCTGGATGATTAATGGCTCCGTCTGAGGTTTCATGATTATAGCAGGGTTCTATGTACATGACCTTCCATTTGCCCGATGGCAGCTCTTTGGCGTTAATTCTGAGCCTATAATCTGTGTTACGACTTCCGGTATTTTGGCACTTCTTAGAAGGATTAAATATTGAGTTCTTAGCACTTCATTCTGTTCTTCCTTAATCATAATCAAGAGGAAAATTTCTGCCTTTCTTCACATTGTTCTTTAGCTGTAAGACTGTACTGTAGCCATGAGATCTTCTCAGTTGCTGAGGAGCAGTATCGAGTCAAATTTGATATTCTCGTCCATCCGAAGACCTAGATTCGTGTGTAGTGTGGAGATAGACAGAAAAGCTCCAGAAGAGTAAGCTTTTGGGATTGCGGCTTCCATGATACTTGAAATATTTGCGTAATTATTTAGAAGGAATGAAAGGAACCAATTTGGATTTTTCGAGTCTACATATTTTTTATGAATTTTTCACTTTTCTATTGAGTCTTGATGATTAGAATTAGTGCAGAAAATGTAGGAGTGCTGAGTGCGGTTGTAGCTAAGCGGATATTATGCTATTGTTTACTTTCTTTACCAGTAAACAATCATCATGATTACTAAGAATTTTCATGTGACGTAGTGGCGCTATCACGTGTTAAATTTAAGTTTTTACGGGTTTTTAGCGGTTCCCTATATAAATCCCTGAATCCAATAGTACTAGATAGAAGATAGTGATAATATATATTACAACAGGTTATCAAAGCCCGGTCTTTAAATTTCTGGCCTGCTAAACATTTAAATCATTCAGTTCGAAAACCTATCATCCAGAGAAGCCTTCATCATGGGTAAAAGCGTGAGACTTATACTCACAGGAGAAGAGTCTCATCCACTTTGGGGAAGAGATTTAGTATCAGCAATTAGAGCTAAAGGATGTTGGCGCCACATTAATGGAACTGCTATTGAGCCTAGACTCTTGGCGGCGCGGTCTGAATCAATCAGCGAGGAAGACTGGTATACGAAAGTAGAGTAACATCAAGAAAGACTCGATGCATTCGACATTGCCAAATCAACAGCAATGTCGATGATTATAAAAAGCTGCGATGCTATTCATCAGAGTAGCATTAGAATGATCGATAATCCTAAAGCGGCGTGGGAGAAATTAAATCTAAAATACTAAGGAGAAAATCATAGCCGTCTCATGGCATATTGTAAGAGGATGTTATATACTCTCACTCTGAAAAATGTTGATACAGACACAAAAGTTGATCGACTCCAGTTATTAAATCCAGCCATTACCCCAACAAGACCCTGCGATGTAACTTCCGGAGCAGTGGATGATTATGCTCTTCCTACTAAGTATGAATGAAGATTATGCCATGGTAATGGCTATAATTAAAGCTAAAGATACCGCACAGTTCTTTTCGGCAATTCAAGCTAGTTTAAAAGAAAAGGAGACTGCTCTCAATTCAGAATTACTGTCAGACATAAATGAATCTGCAAGAAAAGCAAATTTTGGTACTAATCCATCAGCATCAATCGGTAAAATATGTTTTGGATGTAAAAAATATCTCACCGACTTACCTAATCATCATCGCAAGCAAAATTGTCCAAAATACCTTGCAACAGAAGCAGGTAAGGCTTGGGCAAAGAGTGAGAAAGGGAAGGAATACCTAAAAAGATGGCCTATCAGTACGGGGTGCGAAGTTGAACGAGCCAAAATGGCAGCTAGATTAGATGTTAAAATTTATTCGGAATCTGATTCAGAACTTTCTACTTATCCTTCAGTTCCTCATCTTCATGAATGTGAAATTGCTCATACGATTAAAGATAATAATCCAAGGAAACATAAAAACTATGGATGGATGTTAGATACTTGCGCCTCCGTGCATATCACCAATCAGCCTCAGCTGTTTCTCCAACATTCGTTCTACCTGTCTACGACAAAAATAGAGTAGATGATAAATATTCCACGCCGTTCGCGAATAGCGTACGCCAACCACGAATAAAGTTATCCATGAATGGCGTACGCCATTCGCGGATGAAAATTATGTTCCAACTCATTTTAGTGATTTTTTCTTATGTCATTACTTGAAATAGACCGTGCACACAAGAAAAATTAAGGATTTGCTCTCTGGTTTCCATGGAAACATCATACCAAACATTTGAGTAAAATTAATAACGTTGTAAACAATAAGAGCTCACAGAGGATCCTAAAATCCGGATATCAAGCACATATATATAGTGACTCACTCCCCCCGTGAAATAATTATCATATTAAATATATCTATGTCAAAGGAATAACTTCTTACTATGTGTTTATTAAGCATATACCTCTGCCTATCTAGCCATTCACATATTTTGACCACTACCTACGCTACTAATACAATAATTCAAAAGGTAATCACTCGGTTTATAGTCCAAAGTTTTAATTTTCTAATAACACAAGCCTGTAGTCAATATTGATAACGTGAATTTTAAGTCTTGTTATTCAAAATGGCAGATATAACAACTATCAACTCAATTAATCCCTTTCCAAACGATGTACACAACACCTTCCAACACTTCATTCAAGATCCTCAATATATCAACCGTGAGCGTATTGAACATATTAAAAGGGTTCAAATTATTTTCTTTCTCGAAAATCCTGAAACAAAGCCAACATCACAGGCAGAATCGAGGCTCAAACACCGAGCCAATGCGGAGTTCGAACTCATTCACAACAAACTATATCGAAAGCCTGACAATCGATGTCTCGCTTCACGTTATGTGGTTCCAGTATGTGAGGTGTTTGACCTCATTGTAAATGAACATCTCCAACTCCTGCATACCGGCCAAGATAAGGTCTGGGACGCTGTACAAAAGAAATATTATGGAACAAATCGTCATGAGATTAGATATGCTCTGAAGCTATGCAAGAACTGTGCATTAAATCGACTCGCAAAAACCAAAGCCCCATTGCAACCGATCGTCTCTGGGCGGGCTTGGGAGAGAGTGCAAGTTGATTTAATTGATATGAGGCATGAGCCCTCAGGTCAATTTAAATGGATCTTACATATCAAAGATCATTTTTCTAAATACACCCAACTGTACCCACTAAAGAGCCAACATTTAGAACCAATCGCAGAAGCCTTCGCCCAATTTATTGCTGCATTTCTTCCTCCACAAATAGTGCAAGCTCATAACGGAAAAGAGTTTAAAGGGGCACTACTCATTCTTTTACGAAAGTATGGAATACGAGTAGTCAATGGAGCTCCTAGGTCTCCACAAACACAAGGCTTGGTTGAACAAGAAAATGGAGTAGTTGAGAGTAAAATAAGGGCTTGGAAGATGGATAATGGTTCATCTGAGTGGGCCAATGGCCTATTAGAGATAACAATTGCTATAAATACTCAAAAACATTCGACTATTGGATGTGCGCCAGCCGAGTTACTCTTTAGAGAACGCACACCATATGTCAATTGGCTCAGTATTCAAAAGCGAAGAGACCCAGCAATTGGAGTTTCTCAAGAAAATTCGACTGAGCAACCAATATGTGCCCTCAGTCCACAGTCTCAAGCTAGCTCTATGATCAATATTGAAGATGAAAATGAGTTATTTCTAACTTCAAAGCAAGATAACTATGAGATTGATTCTGAAACCAACAAGCGAATTAACACCCCGACTCGCAACTCCGTAAATGAGGAGTATAATCATAACGAGTTTTTTGAGGATGAGATTATGCCTCAAATTGAACATCCATGCACAGTACAATCTGAATCCGAGCTTGATCCTGAGCCAGAATCTGATTTGGTCATTCAAAAGGCAAAGGAATCAACTAAGAAAGCGAGGATTAGGATGGTGGAAAAATATTACAAAAAAACACGACGTGCAGCATTTTGAARTTGGTGATATTATCACCATAAAGGCCCCTAGAGAAGATAGAACTTCGACCGATAATAAAAGGCTACTCGGTCGAATTTTAGATGAGCCCTATTCTCATAGATACAAAGTACTAACTTTTTCCGGGACTATCAAGCGACTGATCCCTACAAAAGAACTTAATGTAGTTGATAAGGCTCTTTGGACAGATGTTGTTATTCCGGATAATACCAAAGTGGTTTCACTCACACTTGCAGCTCGAGAGGCTTCTACAAGTGAGCGAGTAGGGGTCTCTTGTCAGTGCAAAGGAAATTGTAATACGAAGAGGTGTAGGTGTTACAAAAAAAGCGTGAAGTGTAGTGTACACTGCCTACCATAGAGACGAACATGACTGTGGCAATCTATCAGGTCCAGCTATTCGTACTGAAGTAGCGCCTGTAGATCAGCCGAGAAGAAAGCGTGCAAGACTAGATATAATAGATTCTTAAACTCATAATGTCATGTCATTCACAAAGCCCAATATTTATTTTTCATTAACTGATGAACACAATTTTCGTTTTCCATTATTTAAGTGTTGTCATAATAAATGTTAAAGGATTGATCGAATGGACTTAGAGATTAACAATTCGATAGATGGGTGTCAAGATTCCATAGCATTGATTGAGTCTGACTAAATTAATTGGACCAGAGAAAAAATAAGCACCATCCGTACCTTGCCTTAGTTAGGCATGTATATTACATATATTTCTTATGCCTATATATATGTTGTGACTCCATGAAAGATATGATAGATAGTCAGTCACATGAATGCCCGTCCCATCACATCCATGGGCTAGTTATTTAGATTGATTACCTGGGTATTCATGTGATAACCCCCAATTATATTACCTACCGTACCCATTTATTTAAAATGGCCTGTCTGGTTGGTAGCTTTTATCTTAATTGAAGATAATGAGCAAGGCATTTCTGATTAGCTCCTAAAGTGTTAGCTTAATTACTTGACTAACAAAACGTAAAAAATAAATATTTGCCCATGAGCTGCGGCTTCTGTGGATCGAACACAGTGCCTCCAGATTAAATAACTGAATTTATCTTCAGTCTGGCGCTCTCCCAAGTGAGCTAAAGTTCCGTCTGATGTACAATTAAGTAATAAATTTAAATATATTTGTAATTTAAAACAATGATTACTTTGTCACGTTGTTAAAATTACCCATTTGGATGTGGATACCTATGTCGACGGCTTAGTTGTTCATGCCTCCAACAATTTCCTGTTAACGTAATACACAAATTAATTAAGAGCTGTTTATTATTTATTTTTCAATAAATATAATAATGTATCAATACACAGATAAATAATTTTAAATATCTATATCCTTTATCAAAAGTTTTCTTGAAATGTGTATATGCACGTTTAAAACTCCAAATATACTCCTTTTTTCAAGCAAGCAGATATCAAAACACTTCAGTAAACCATATAAATCCTGAAACCTATTGCCAGCTAACCACTCCCTTAGAATATAAATTTATAATTTAAAAGACCCAAAATACGCAAGACACCTCGACACCACTAACTTTATAGAGCCCCTAAAACGCCGTAGTTGAACTTAATGATAACCTATCGTAATGAAATAAAATCGCATGATTTGTAGGGTATCGTATAGATAATTAAAATATGCCTGCCTAACACCTGACATGCTCCGTTTAATATTAATATCAAATTATTATTTATTGCGCACCGTTTGATTAAAATTAGCTTGAACCTCTGGGTATAGAAGAGATATAGCCAAGTATGATTTTGATTCTCTTAATTTTTCGACTCGCAGATGTCCATAGTTGAGGAAATACGATATCGAGTCAAGTCTGATGACTTGATTGGAGATAGACGAGCTACTTTTCTTGTTCATTCTTGATGTAGGAAACTCAGGAATTTGAGACAACAACTGCGTAAAAATCCTCTACTTTTTGCTGATAAAACCACTCTCCCCAAACCTGCCAATGTAAGACACCTAGATGAGCAATCCTTGTTGCCATCTCTAGAATATCCTCGTTAGGGCCTGTTTGATTTAAAGCTCGATGCCGTACTTTAGGTGCGGTTGCCGCTTCGAATATCTGATATGTAGTTTTTGGTGTATATGACTCAACTAGACGATGTAATTCTGGCAGTAATCTGGAGACCACACAATTTTCTACCGCCCGAAAAATTTGAGATCGAGTTTCAGACAGGTGCCATGAAAATTGTTTCTCGAACTTTTGTAACTGTGTGAATGGAGTATTTGTTGAACGTAACACTTGTAGAGCTAGATCTGGTGCAAGTTTATGCCACTTTTGAATAGGATTAGCAGGGCTAGGAGAAGACGCTAATATAGCTAAAAGAGAAGATCGTAATGCTGCGGTTGATTCAGTGGCAGGCTGAGAGAAAATGAAACGAATTGGATTACATGTATCTGGTATAGAGAAAATAGGAGGTGGTGACGAGCTAGGACTTGAATCATTTGAGCTGACTGATTTATTGTCAGTTCTTGACATAAACATACGAAAGCTAGTGTGATCACGTTCAAGCTTTCGACTTTTATAGGTTTGTCGCAATTGAGATGATGTGAAGTCATAAGGCTGTGGTAAAGTTGGGGAAGAATGACTTGTGGATTCTTCGGGAGAAGAAGGTCGAAAAAGTGGCGATGATGCGAATGAGGAGTTTGGAGTATCGTCAGCAAAGAGTCGCAAGTCGTACGTCGTGTTACTCGAGGCATTTAGGCAGTGGTAATGATACATACAAACCTCCAGGTTAATCAGGTCAAGCATATCAGAACGAAGCTTCATTAGACGCTCCTCATCAAATAGAAACGTGTGAGGAATAGGCTCCACTTCATTAGTAGGGAGAACTAGATTAACTAATGCCCTCATAAAATTCCAAGGATTTCCTCGAGAATGTCTTAGACTCTCAAGAGATGGATGACTAGGGATACTGCAAGAGCGTTGGTACCAATCATGTGCACGGGTAGCATCAAGTCTTCCCACTTTGATTTTCCTCGCAAAGAACTTTTGTTCAAACTCTACGGTATTATCAATTAGAGCTGGACGTAGACAGCGAATCTGATGATTTGCAATATCCTATCAATTGGTTAGTAATGAGTATCGGATACGGTGACAAAATTTGAGACGCATACCAGCTTCATAGCTTCCAGGACTGCAAGAAGACTCTTAATTCCAGTTACCAAAAGTCCCACATCATAATTCCGATCTCCATCACTAAGTTGCTGAGCCATCTCATCCACCCAACTATCTCTCATAGGCGCACAATGACTTTTCAATAATTGAGAGAGCCACTGTGCTAATTTTGGCATATCAGCAACGCCCTTTCGAAATTGTTGCATAAGTAAATCCACATTAAATGACTCATCTATTGATGCACAGTCTTGAGGGGGTACTAGGGTTTCTAGAATTGCACGAATAGCTTTTAATGTTGCGGGCAAGCACCATTCGATATTGCCATGTTCACGGTCAAATTGGTCGCGATTAAGAAGAAATTCTTGTAGATTTCTTCGCATTGTCTCCCAAAATTCATGACCTTTTTGTGCCTTTCTTTTTCCTTTATCACCATCAAGATTGGGCCTGAAATGAAGGTCAGGATCAAAGTTGATATCATGCCTTAGTTTTGGGTTATTTATAATCTTCGAAACATCGAGTTCACTCAAAGTTACTTTAGTCACCGGAGGTTCTAATGATGGCATTCTCTCCCTCAAGCTCGATCGATTACTTTGTTCTGTCGAGCCGGCAAAAATGCGTTGACTTCTAGGATGAGGATTTCCGACTACTTTGTCCCTATGTGACCCAGAGACATATGTCTGATCGTCCATGCATCGTTCGAGAGAAGACTGTCGGCCATGCTCGTTTGCTGATGATTTAGCTCCGACAGGACCAGGGTCGGTGCTGTCAGAGGGATTTGAATGGCCATTTGTTGTAGCTGTAATACTATTTTCTCGCTGTCTCTTGTTGGCGTCTGACTCCATATTTCCCCTTTCCCTTCCTTTTCCTTTTCTTCTCACTGGACAGCCTCACTCAGAGATTCTGATATTAGAGCGATCCAGTCTTTAATGATTTCTTTTCCAGAGCCACGGTGAATTTGGGACCAAATGAATGCTTTTAAGGAATGGCATTAGTATGATGTCTTATGGATCAATAAGAAATTTGAGCCGAAATTCAACGACAATGAATGGTTTCTCTGAATAGCCTCTCATATTTCTCAACATACCTCGGTGATAATTTTACCCTAGCAATGTATATTCTTCTTAAATGCAGAATGTAAACAGCGACAACGACTCTCTTTCAGCGCAATTGAATGAAAGTCAAAATAGAAGAGTATTGAGTATCAAGTAGCCTTAAGAAATAGGTTAAATTTTTGGTGTTAAGCAATCAATGACAGTGCTTTGGGTATGCGATTGAACAGATTAGTTCAATGAATTTTTACGCCGGGGGGTGGGGGGAGTTTGAGTTGGGGAGGAGGAGCAGGAGGAAGGATAGGCGGATACCACAAGCTTGAGATACGGAGTCGACAACTTTGAAAACAAAACAGACAATGACGAAAGGTTGGTGTGTTAGAGGAACGAGAATAGACGAGATTCAGTGGTGAAATGAGACGATGTGCGTTGGAATGTCTGGATCGCAGACATTCCAAGTTGCAGAATGCGGCTTTGCGAGTTGCCTTGACCCCAAATCCAATGCGTCGGATAATGTGAGGATGGATGGATGGATGGATTTGGGGAGGGGGGGAGAGGGAGGAAGGGGAGGAGAGGATGAGAGAGATGAAGGGGTACCCGGTCAAGGGTTTGGTCGT